>APFE031221603.1:0-14553 GCA_000404065.3 Pinus taeda
CTTTCACATTAATACACCATTGTGAAAGCTTAAAACATCAAAGCAGAAGTGATATATCAATTCTTTGTAGTATGGTTATTTTATATCCTATTCATTTGGTGTAAATATGGTGTAAGAACTTGCCTTTTTCTTTACTGAGTAGAAAGTTCTTGCTTCACTCTAACATAAAGGCCCGGCAAAGAGAACACTATTCGTCTAAGAATATGGAATGTGAGAATGTTTTCCATCATGCCTTATTTGCTGCCCTCTTTCTGTTTTGTTTACCTTTCTTCTATCATATCTAGTTGTTGATTGCATAGAAATATAGCTAATAATTAATAAACAACACCTTTATGTTAATTTGATGTGTGGCAAATTAATCTCTCCAATATTATTTTGCACACCATTATTTCCAGCAAGTAGCTTAAGTTTAATGTATCAAGTAAGCTCATTTTCGAACTAGATCTTTCATCTATGTAGATGGAAAGTATCAAATTAGTCTTTCTGCCTCATAACCGACCTCCAAGCATTTGACAGTAATAAATCAGTCCAGTCATTTTGCAATATTTTCATGATTCCATTAGACCTTAGATTGATAGGCACCGGTCCCTCATCATTTCATTCCTTGTTTCCTCTCCTCTTGCCTTTAATTTCTTTCCATAAACTCTTTTCCTTTACCACTTCCACACACCAAACTACATCACTTTTTTTTACCAAAGCTTACTCTTCATTTTTGCCTTGAACTCCCACTCCATAGGTATAATCTTATCATTAGAGAAGCCCTGCTTGAGTTGGAGAAGAGCCCACGTAAAGAGAGAGTAAAATCTACTGAGTTGACAGTATATAGCATTCTTGAGTTGCACAAAACTAAGAGCATGATGATTGAACTTTAAACTTCTGTAAGTGCTAGATATTGTTGTAACATAGCCCTCACCTCAATCTCATGTAATGCGAGTCAAGTATTTTGGCCTATCCTGACTAGGCTTTAGGAAGTAACTTCAAATGTAGACGGCCTTTTGCTGTAAAAATATATATTTCAGCTAAACACTTTCACATACACGCACATCAGATCTCATTTCTTGTTTTGTGATTTTACTCAAGATATATTTTTCTCATCGTGCGCATCAAGAACATCATTGAATTTATATTACATGATTATTTGTCTCCGTTCCATAATTCGAGAACATAAATACCCTTTCAGTTTCAGTTTTAATATAAGATATTGGCTAATAACTTCAATACACACGATTTGAAACATGTTAATCAACCATTATTCCCTAATGCTTTAAATCTTGGTAGATGAATATCAATTTAGTTGGTCAAATGTATACAATCATGGCTTAAATGTGTCCTTAATCAGTCACTTCCAATGCACCAGTTACTCCCAATCCCTCGTAGGCAGGAATAGACTGCACATTGATTCAAGGCAATGGAAACAGTTGTGAACTAGGAGGAAGCATATTTGTTTATTTTGGATTTGAGACTTTTACATGAAGAGCTACTGCCCAAGTGGCTGGAGAAAAATACTGAAGCCAGATAAACTGACAGTCAATTAGAATCGTAATGACATGATAATCATAAGACATGCCTTTTCCAAGACCTGATTCAGCAAGTCTTCATCAAAACTTGGTAGTGCATTTCATCAGAAACACAAAATTACTTTCTCAAAGAAATTCCTACGTGGACACTCAGAACAGAACTAAATGTATAGAGTCTAGACTCCAAACATCAAGAGCATTTTAATTTAAATAGCATAGCCTCGGAGTGTAGCTGGCCCGTAGAAAATGAAAGTAGCTATCACCTTCTCGTCATATTCAAAATTTCAACTTAGAAGGGAAAATTTTCCGGAAAAAATATGTATGTCGTGCGACAGAACAGAAGAAAACAAAGAGATCACAATTCTATATATGTTGAGCTCAACCAGTTCAAACATGGCATGCCTGTGAAAAAATGCTTTTAAAGGCAAATAAATTTTGTTAATCTTGAACGCTAGGACACTGTATAGCAAGACTCTTAACCATTTCACAATTTATGTTCATTATAAGAATCCCCTGTGACCTGTCAAATCATATTAACTCTCGGATCTGTTTCAAGTGAAAAAATAATCAGATTACTCAAGAGGAGAGTGAACATAAACAGGACAATTATCGTATATACAAGCTATTAACTTTTCCCACACATTTGAATATTATGAATCTTGTAATGTGCGACTGTCAGATTTATGCTCTGTGCAGAATAGCAGTATCGCATCCTAACTTCAAGGTCTGGGACAGACCATGTCAATTTATGATGTTTGTCGAACTTGGAGTGAAAAGAGACTTGAGATTCTCCAGAGTTGACAGCATCTGAAATTTGACCTTGATGTTTCACCTTTGTTTGCAGAACTAGATGAGCCCCAAATGCTGAATCATCTGAGCACTTCAAAGTCCATTTTGTGTCAGTGATTTTCGAGCAATATCAGTATCATCATTATACCCATGAATGAGGAAATTTGTACAATTCCTTCGAAACCCAGAATCATAAGGGTTCTGAAAATGTCCGTCAGGAGATTTGAGATAACTGTAGCGAGCAGAGTTTGCCATCTCATTGGTTGTAATATTCCGTGCAATCTGCAACAGAAGTACAGGACTTCAGTGAAACATAAAGCAGTAAATGCACAATATACAACATCAAATGAGAGAAAATTCAAAAGTCCTATGAATTAAAGATAGATCCAAATCATTAGTTAAGCAAACATTTTCTCGGATTGCAAGAATCTTTTTCTTAAACTTGAAATTAAGCTGCATAGAGACTTTTAAACTCAGTAGTAGATAAATAATATTTAAAAATAGCCCTTGGAATACAAAATCGAAGATGTCAGATAAAATAAATAAAGATTCATACCATAATGAATAATCATTCAATAAACTTTACACTATTATCATCCCTATCATGTAACTAATATCCCTTAACGCAATAACAGCATTTTTATACTTTTTAACCGAAAAGAGACGTGTCTCCTTTAAGATAAATATTTTGACAGACTTAATTCACAGTTTGTACCAATGTTTGTCGGTATGTCTTTGTGAGACATATTGGGTGCGTCTACAAAAAAATTACTCATTCTAAGCACCAATAAGGGTGTGTTAAATTATGGTATGTTCTATGCTTAGAGCAATTTACTTATTTTGCTTCTTATTAGCGACAGATTAGCAATCACATATACATTAAGTAAAGTGCAGATAAAACATTAAATGATCAACCGAAAACAAGCTAGGACAAGAGACACAAGATGTGGCGGCTAGCTAGGGACAAACCTCAATTTGGGGAAACCCTTTGATCAAATCTTCTTTTATCTTCAATAGTTCAGCAAAGAGAAATAGTACAAAATCTGAATTCTGTAATTTTATATCAGCAACAGTGAACCCTAGATCGGCAAAGTCAAATTTGGTCAAACTAGCTGAAATTGACATCTAAAATACTTGGTCAATTTCCAGTCAACTTGTCCTCGAACAGCCTGAAGAAACAGCCCTTGAACAGCCCCAAAAGTTCAGTCAATTTGCATATTTTTGAAGTCAACTACAGCCCTAAACTAGGGAGTCAATACTGGTCAAACCAGGGGTCAGATCACCTCAATTTTCGTGCCAAAAATTGCAGCCTGCCTAAGAGAGGCAACCACACCCAATCCACACTTCTGGGAGATCAACGCTTGGTCAGCGTTGGTCAAAGATGACTTGCTGTCCTAATCTCTGCGTCTTCTTTGCCCTAGGACGTCTTCCTTTCAGCCACACGTGTGAGAGAGAGAGAGAGGCTCTTTTCTGCACAGGAGAGAGAGAGAGAGATGTGTGTGAGTGAAGTGTCCACATGAGGAGAATGCTCCTTGTATTTATATGCAAAACGCTAAGGTTGAATAGACATGATTGTTGGGTTTCTGAGCCTACATAAGTTTGTTGGTCGACCTTGACAATTTATCCATAATCAAAATAAATTCACATCTTCATAAATACTTATCGGAATCGGATGATCTTTAGATCAATCCTACACTTCTCGACGAGAGGAATCTAGGAAAAATATCAGCAGCCATAAATAAAGTGACCCACATGGAGTTTGGCCCTAGTTGCCAATTTTAACACTCCCTCTCAACTAGGGAGAACTTCATCTGCAATCTGTCAGACCATCATTGCTATCCATCCATCAAATACACTGTCCTATACAGCTTGACCCCACTCTGCTCTGCTCTGCTTGAACTATGAAGAAGAAGAAATGATCGAGGATGTATCATACCATCCTCCACAAACCCGAAGTCATTCTCAGAATGTGTACCACTCTCACTGATCCCAGATCAGTATCATTGATCCCAGATCAATGGAGGTCATCCTAGCATAGGGAGTACAGTAGATACAACGATGCGTCCATCGATATAACTACATTGGTCTGTATCCTCATTTCCCTTCTCATTGATCAGATGAGAGGTACTTCCCATGAGTCCCATACTACATGGGTAGGATGCCTGACAGGAGAACTAATCATCCTGTCCACAAGAGAACGAATCATCCTGTCCAGTGGATGCCACGGAGAACTAATCATCCTGGCCTACAAGAGAACTAATCATCATGTTCCACAGCCGCCACGGAGAACGAATCATCTTGGCCCACAGGAGAACTAATCATCCTGTTCCACAGTCACCACGGGGTGTCATAGGGGAAGGTTGAACCTTTTACCCTATACATAGTGCAACACCAAGGGATGGTGAGTCGCCATGTGGTCACATGTTGCTCCAAGAAGTACCCCGCGCCCCACTGGAGCTCCCAGAGCTCAATACATCATACTTGACCCTCATAAGAAGGTCTCAAAACGACTCCAAGTCATTCTCAGAAAATCAAGAATTTGACCTTTCCCAGGGGCTTTGTCATATTGTCAACGACCTGTTCGTTTGTACTGATATGTTGGAGCCTTATAGCTCCCAATTGCACCATAACTCGAATATCGTGGTACTTGATATCGATATGCTTGGAGCGATCATGGAATATAGGATTCTTTGATAAACGAATCCCACTCTGGTTGTCACACAGGATCACGGTGGTATCCAATGTAAATCCAAACAGCTCACTGAAGAGCTTTTGCAACAAGACTGCCTCACAGGAGGCCATGCTAGTAGTAATGTACTCTTCCTCGACGGTGCTCAAAGCCACCGACTTCTGCTTCCTGCTCATCCAGGATATCAAGGCAGATCCCAAAGAGAAACAGCACCCGGAAGTGCTCTTTCGGTCTACCACACTGCCTGCCCAATCAGCATCAATATACCCAAGTAGTCTCACATCTCCGGCAGTGTATTTCAACCCATGAGTGATTGTGCCACAAAGATTTCTCAACAGATTCTTGGCACCAATCCAATGTGAGTGGTGAGGCTCAACCATATGTTGACTCAAAGTGTTGACTGCAAAGCATATATCCGGACGGGAGTTCACCAAGAACATTAATGCTCCGACGAGTTGACGATACTCAGTAGCATTTCGTAAAACAGGTCCAGCAGTGCTACTGCTTAACTTCTTGAAGTCAAGCTCCATCGGGGTAGTTACGGGCTTGCAGTCCACCATGCCGAATCTTTCCAATATCTTCACCACATATTTTCCTTAAGATAGGAAAATCTCCCCTGGTTTCTGCCAGACTTCCAGTCCTAGGAAATAGTGCATGAGTCCTAGGTCTTTCATCCCAAACTCAGAAGCGAGCTCCTTCTTACATTCGTGAATGAGAGGGTCTGCACCTGTTATAAAGAAGTCGTCAACATATAGCACCAATATGAGAGGCTTGTCATCTATAACCTTAAAGTAAAGGTTAGGGTCGGCTTCACTCCTATTGAATCCCAGCTTCATCAAGTAGCTATGGATCCTCTCATACCATGCTCGGGGTGCTTGCTTTAGCCCATAGAGGGCCTTCTTCAACCTGCACACATGAGATTCTCGATCATAAATCTCAAATCCTTCGGGTTGCTCCACATAGAACTCCTCTTTGATCGAACCATGTAAGAACGCAATCTTGACATCCATCTGATGTAGGTTCCATCCTTGTGAAGCAGCGAGGGCTATGATTGAGCGGATGGTGGTATATCGGGCAACAGGTGCAACTATTTCGTCATAGTCTATACCCTCCTTCTGGGAGAAGCCACAAGCGACAAAACGAGCCTTATACTTTTCCACACTTCCATCAACTGCATGCTTTATCTTGTAAAGCCATTTTGAAGTGACAACAGCTTTGTCCTGGGGTCTAGGGACCACATCCCAGACATCGTTTTTCATAATGGACTTATATTCCTCGGTCATAGCATCCTTCCATACTTGATGCTTCATGACATCTGTGAATGATGAAGGCTCATTTTGGATGATCGTGCTCATGATGGTTAGGTATCCCCGATACCTGTTTGGCTTCTAACTTTCACAGAAGGTTCCTCGGGGTGCAATGTGTCCTTCAACATCATCAAGTGTCCCCTAAGCCATGAAGGCCTCTTCCTAGAAGAGGAAGGCTCTTGCAGAGGAGGATCAAAAGGATCCATAGGTTCTTCCACATCAGGCATCGTCTCATCTTCCTTTCCCTTCGATTCCCCGGTGTCAACTTCTTTAGATCCCCTTAAAGTAGTAAGATTGTCTACCTTGCTAAGAGCCATATCTTCGTCAAAGGTGACATGATGACTAATCTCGACTTCCCTTTTGACCAGCTACATACATTCTATAGCCCGTAGTATTTTCGCTATAGCCCATGAAGATTCCTTTCTTTCTAGATGCACCCAATTTATTCCTTTTCTCTTTCGGCACATGAAAATATACAAGGTTTCCAAAAATTCTAAAATGAGATATGTCAGGTTTCTTACCGGTGAACATTTCTTCGAGAGTCTTGGAACCCAATGCTTGATGAGGGCATCAGTTTTGTACATATACGGCGGTATTTGCAACTTCGGCCCATAGAAACTTCGGAAGTCTTTGATCATGGAGCATAGCACAGACAGATTCCACAATTGTACAATTCTTCCTTTCCGCCACACCATTCTGCTCAGGAGCATATGGTGTAGTAGTCTCCCTCTTAATGCCAGCCTCTTTATAAAAGTCATGAAACTCAATGGATTCATATTCAATCCCATTATCAGTCCTTAAGGTCTTGATCTTCTTTTCGGTTTGATTCTCAATCAAGGCTTTGAAATGTTGAAACCAGGAGAACACTTCATCCTTCCTTTTCAAGAAGTATATCCAAGTCTTGCGAGAATAATCATCTATAAAAGTGAGGTAATATAAATATCCTCCCAAGGAGTTCACATGCATCATAATAGATATGTCTGAGCGAACCAACTGCAATATATCGAAGGTCTTGCTTTGGCTTGAGGGGAATGGTCCCCTTTTGAGCTTTCCTTTGGCACATCCTGGACATACACCTTCTTGCTCTACTCGGAATTCAAGCATCCCTATCACCATTTGTCTCACATCGGGTAGAGCTTTATAATGAAGGTGAGCAAATCTTTGATGCCATAGTTCGGACTAAAGAGATGTGTCACAAGACATGACACCTAGCGGACTTCCTCCGACCTAATATAATGAATCAACTCGAAACCCAAGATTGAAGGCATATTTAATATTCTTTTTCCATACACGTACCATGCCATCGATGAAGGCCACCTTGTAGCCTTTGTCTTCCATTGCCGAAATGGACACCAGGTTCTTTTTGAGATCAGGTGCATATAATACATCTTGTAAGTAGATTGTATTACCCTGATTCAATTGAAGAGTGACATTTCCTACGCCTTTCACGGGATATTTTGAATTATCTCCAAGAACAATTTCCAGGTTGGTTTCCTTCTCTATCAGATTATGGAGAGCTTCTTTGTAACCAGTGGAGTGCCTTGAGGCACCACTATCAATAAGCCAATTTCCCAACGAGTCCAAGGGATCAAAGGTAGATAGAGTTGCTAGTAGATAATATTCATCTTGGTTATTGTTAACAGTGTTAGATTCATACCTGGAATTTCTTGCCTTCTTGAATGGTTGTCTTCTTCCTCGATTTCCGGCACTTCTTTTACCTTTGCCATTTGACCTGCCATTCCTTTGATTGCCTTGAGAGGGATTTTGATCATCGTTCCGGTGTGAGTCCCTTTTATCAAGGCACTCCCTTGCGTAGTGACCCGTTTGATTGAAATTGTAACATCGTCCTTTTCTTCCACCCTTTGGTCCAACCTTTTCTTTGAATTTAGCCTCGAAATTGTTTCTTCTTTTAGCATGAGAAGAAAATGCAGCGGGATGACCTTTAAGTATGGCCATTTCTTGCTCTTCCATCCTTGTTTCTTCTTGAATGCATCTCGCCATTAATTCCTCAAATCCAGGAATTACATTATTGTTGAGAAGAGTAGTCCTGAATACATATCATTCAGATGGTAGTCCTCCAAGAGTTGTGAGTGTCATTTCCCTGTCAGGAATTACTTCCCTAGTAGATAGGAGATCATTCTTGATCTCGGTGATCCTTAAGAAATATGCTTGCATACTTTCATCTTTGCCCTTCTTAATTTCCTTCAGCTTATTTCTAAGAAACAAGACTTGATTTGCATCACTAACTTTAAATAAACTCACCAGTCTATCGTAGATTTCCTTAGAGGTGTTCAGCTCGAAAACATAGGCCACCAAGTGTTTGTCAATAGAGTCCCGGATGATCTTCCTTGCTTTGACTTCTCCCTTGGTCCATTTGTTCCTAGCAGCAGCGAATGCATTTGATGGAGACTCAACAATTCTGCCTCTCACATGGTCCAATACTTCCTGCTCTTCTAATGTTAGATCGAGAGACATCTTCCATCAGTTGTAGTTAGACTTCTCACGGAGTTTGTCTTTAGCAGGGAAATGTGTTGAGGACCCCATGTTTTAAGACTACCTGCCAATCCTTCTCTTTGGTGATTGCTCTTGCTCTTGCTTGGGCAGCTCTGATACCATGTTAAATTATGGTATGTTCTATACTTAGAGAAATTTACTTATTTTTCTTCTTATTAGCCACAGATTAGCAATCACATATACATTAAGTAAAGTGCAAATAGAACATTAAGTGATCAACCAAAAACAAGCCAAGACAAGAGACACAAGATATGGCAGCTAGCCAGGGACAAACCCCAATTCGGGAAAACCCTTTGATCAAATCTTCTTTTATCTTCAATAGTTCAGCAAAGAGAAATATTACAAAATCTGAATTCTGTAATTTTATATCAGCAACAACAAACCCTAGATCAGCAAAGTCAAATTTGGTCAAACTAGCTTAAATTGACCTCTAAAATACTTGGTCAATTTCCGGTCAACTTGTCCACGAACACCCTGAAGAAACAACCTTTGAATAGCCCCAAAAGTTCAGTCAATTTGCAGATTTCTGAAGTCAACTGCAACCCTAAACTAGGGTAGTCAATACCGGTCAAACCAGAGGTCAGATCACCTCGATTTTCATGCCAAAAATTGCGGCTTGCCTAGGAGAGGCAACCACACCCAATCCGCACTTCTGGGAGGTCAACATTTGGTCAATGCTGGTCAAAGATGACTTGCTGTCCTAATTTCTACGTCTTCTTTGCCCTAGGACATTTTCCTTTCAGCCACGCGTGAGAGAGAGAGAGAGAGAGGCTCTTTTCTGCACAGGAGAGAAAGAGAGGTGTGTGAGTGAACTGTCCAAATGAGGAGAATTCTCCTTGTATTTATATGTAAAATGTTGAGGTTGAATAGACATGACTGTTGGGCTTCTGAGCCTACATAAGTTTGCTAGCAGACCTTGACAATTTGTCCATAATCAAAATAAATTCATATCTTCATAAATACTTATCAGAATCAGATGATCATTTAGATCAATCCTACACCTCTCGATGAGAGGAATCTAGGAAAAATATCAGCAGCCATAAATAAGGTAATCCACATGGAGTTTGGCCCTAGTTGCCAATTTTAACAGGGTGGAATAGAGAGCCACTTGAACCTGACTTCCTACAAGACGGTAATACACTATGCATTTGCTTATGACCCTACATTTAACAACAAAACAAAATATCATTAGCATGAGTATTATGTCTACTTATAATTGACTGAAAACCCCTAGACTCTGACTAGGAAGAGTCATGGAAAACTGCATATGGAGGAAGTGATGAGAGAAACGATTGAACAATCAAAAGAATTAATATTAACAAGTGCCCCTCAAGAACAAAAGTAGGGTGCATGGAGGTAATCCAAGGCCTTGAAACATAAGCTCAAAATGTTCACAATGGATACATCATACATTTTGATCCATTCCATAAACTAGATTGCACTGACAGCACCCTTGCCAAAATATATATGTTCGTAAAGTCAATGGATTAGATTCATGTTTATTTCTTCACATAAGTGATGGGGTTTATGAGTGCAACTCAAAAGCCCAAAATATTAACAAGAACAAGATGTTATCTCAACAATACAAAATAAACCAGTAAACACTATAAATACTAAAATTTGGACCAAAGGGTGGAAATTATTAGATTTGGGTAGCACGAAAGTTATTTCCAAGAAGGATACACACCAAAAGAGGTTGGTTGGGCAATTTACCCAAAGATGGGGTTTTGGAACCAAGGCAATGGGTGTAGGACCTAAAAGGAACTAATTATTTATTCTAAAGGGTTGAGAAGCTAAAACCCTAAGTTCTAGTGGTTTCGTAAAATGACAGTAGAGAAAGAATAAATAGAGGAGCCAAAGGAGAGGCTTGATGTGCGAGAGAGATGTGACTTCTCCTGTGCTAGGGTTCCCTAGGATAGGGCTAAGTTCTGTCCATGAAGGAGGCTGAGGATCTTTGTTGAAGGATGATCGTGTGCCTTTTGTGCACTAATCAGTTAGGAAAGGAATTTTTGTGCTGAGGCAAAATGGACGTAGCCATAGCCATGGTGATAGTCTTATCTGTGGTTGAGAACAAAAGCAGACCACAATAGAGATTAGGTGTTAGTCGCAACCTATAAAGGGTTCGTTCTGTAGCATGAAAGGGCCTACCTCAGACGTAAAAGACCTGATCTGAGGCAGCTTAAGGGTCGAGACCTACAAGACTTAGATCTGTAGGATGAGGTTTAGATCAAGGGGTCGAGGGCAGGAGGAAGGATCTGTGGGTTAGACTGAGAACTTAATAAGCTACAGACAGGAGGCCAAGAATAAGACGGCTAAGAAGGTTAACCATGCCCAATTAGGGTTGGAACTAATGACCTAAGTGGCAAATCTAAGTGACTACATGGTGGTTAAGGCCAAGTATGGCCAGATGTTACCAGAACAGAGGAGTCGAGACTCTAATTAGGAGGGCCAAGGGGCATCTAAGATGAGCTGAGGAGCAAATTTGAAGCTAAAGCATGTAGCAAAGATCTGTACTAAGACCCAAAGTCCTAATTAAGGCATATTTCAAGAGTATCAATGGTTGGAAAGACTGATATGGTGGCCATGTGTCTGAGATGGATAAAGGAGAGTTTGTAGCTTTGTCAAAC
Source organism: Pinus taeda (assembly GCA_000404065.3). NCBI lineage: Eukaryota > Viridiplantae > Streptophyta > Pinopsida > Pinales > Pinaceae > Pinus > Pinus taeda. The sequence goes on from APFE031221603.1 coordinate 11,444, forward strand.
GGTGGCCAAATTGCCTAGATTGGTTGTGCAAAACACAAGGCACAAACCAAGGGTAATTTGGTGACTAGCTGAAGCAACAAAGGACGAGAAAAGGTTGAATTGAGATCTATATGTTGGCCATAGTTTGGTCAGCAAGTGATCCCTGTATATCCTGAAGTCTGTTCACAAATGGAATTGTGAACAACATGTTTTCGAGGCTAATATGCAGTGAGTTTGAAGGACAAAGCCACTGTGATTAGTTAGTGTTTTGAGCGCTGATATGCAATGTGTTAAATGAACAAAATCCACTGTGAGCAATTTTGTGTGACAGATGTTTAATGGAGCAAATCTCTGTATGTTTTGATGGCAAAGGACAACCAGAACAATAGATAAAGAGGACTAAAAGTGTTGAAGGAGAAGGGTTTCTTAAGCAAGTCAGGTTGTTTATCTTTGTGTTTTGTGGGAAAATTGAGGATCAAATGGATCTTACCTCAAGACCTAATCTTTTGTAATACTATGTATATTATCTATACTAGCTATGCTAGTGATCTAAAAGGGCCATAATCCCTAGTACGAGAGCTTCGTGATTCTTTTATTGATGGACTAATGAAAAAATCAAGCTTTGGGCTCAATATCTCTATGTACTTTATTGAATTCACTGTTGTAGATTTCCGCAATGCAAAGTGCTTGTAAGTTGAGGGTTCCTACTATGTTTATGTGCGTCATTAGCCATAGACCAAATCTCGGACCTAAGGAAAATCCAAAATGGTATCAGAGACTACTTTGAAGAGCACATGGATCAGAGTGTGCACAGGAAGCAGAGTGAGCTAGTGGAGCTTGTGCAAGCTCAGAGGGAGTCTAGCTTCAGAGGGAGACTACAAAGGATTGTTAGCTACCCTATGGAAGTCTGAATCTTCAAGTTCAAGCGAGATAGAGGAGTTTTCAAACCATGCAAGGAGAGTCACGAACCATGCAAGAACATTCATGGTTGTGCAAAGAAAAGTCATGTTGCATGCGAGGACAATCATGCACCATGTAAGACAAAGCTAGGCCTAGTACAGAGAAGATGTAGCACTTGCGAGAATAGGGATGGCTATGCAAGCAAAGTCATGACTCATGCGAGGACAATCATGGGTATGCAAGGAAAGTCATTGAGCTCGAAACGTGAAGGAAATACCTTCCTCACTAAGAGGGAGTGTTACATTATGGGTAGTTCGGAAGGTATTTCTGAGAAGGATACCCACCAAAAGTGGTTGGTTGGGCAATTTACCCAAAGCAGTGGGTTTAGGACCTAAGACAAACTAATTATTTATTCTAAAGGGTTGAGAGGTTAAAACCCCAAGTTTAGTGGTTTACTGAAATGACCCAAGAGAAAGAATAAATAGAGGAGCCAAAGGAGAGGCTCAATGTGCAAGAGAGATGTGACTTCTCTTGTGCTAGGATGCCCTACAAGAGGGTCAGGTTTTGTCCATAAGGAGGCCGAGGATCTCTGTTGAAGGATAATTGTGTGCCTTTTGTGCACTAATCGCAAAAGAAAGGAGTTTTTGTGATGAGGTTGTATGTTAAGATTAGGTATGTTCTATGCTAGAGCAATTTATTTAAATTTTCACAGTTAGCAATCACATCAGCATTACGATAAACTGCAGATAGAACATAAATATAAACGCAGAAGACAAGCCAAGCCAAGAGGACACAAGATATGGCGCGAGCCAGGGACAAACCCCACAATGTGTGGGGAAACCCTTTGATCAAATCTTCTTTTATCTTCAAAGTTCAGCAGAGAAAGAGAGAGAGAGTACATTACAACAGAAGTCAATACTTGACTTATCTAGATCTAGCATAGATCATTTCGTATCATGATGAGATCAGTTGAAGACATTCTGCTTCAACTGATTCTCAAGGTGACTCCTTCACCTATCATCGTTCTGCATCTCGTCCATTTGCTGCACCTTATTGTGTAGCACCATCTTGCTTGTATCATCATAGTCATGCTGCTCATGATCACTATGCTGCCAATACATCATGTTGCCCATGATCTACATCATGCTATCCATGCATCGTGCTGCCCATGATCTACATCATGCTATCCATACATCGTGCTACCCATGATCTACATCATGTTGTTGTCCATACATCATGCTGTCCTCTGCCATTATATATAGTGTGCCTTCCATTGCATGCTATGCCATGCCATGTCAATGAATATGCTGACACAATTCCATTCTAGATTATACCATTGACTGCTATATGCATCAACATTATTGCCCATCAAGTCATAGTACCTGAACATGTCATAATATTGAGCCGCAGATGATATATGTGATCACTGTTATTATGGAAGTGGCTATATGTCAATCCATGAGCAGAGGATGAACATGTCCCTTCTAACTGCGTGAACATGTTTCTCATGACAACGATGGTGTGAACATATCTCCCAAGACTGCGTATTAGTGTCCCTCATACCAGCGTCTAAGTTTCTCAATAACAGCGTTAGGATTACATCATTTTACAATGTATTTGTCTTCAAGGTCATCAGTCTTCATGACTGCATATTAGTGTCCCAGAGACCAGCGTTTTAGGCTTATTTGTACTGCGGCTAGGTTTGAGGTTTCCTCATTGTAGCCACTACAGCTAGGGCTTCACTGTGGCCTTTATTACTTACTGCGTCCTCACTTACCATTACTGCGGCTTCATACAACGGTTATGGACAGTCTTCTTCCATGCGTTATGACTGCGGCTCTTCATGAATGTCACTGCGTGTAAGGAGTCTCTCTTCCCTTCGTATAAGTGACTTCCAGATCAGCGTATGAGAACATCGTATAAGGTCTCCTCATGATCAGTATAAGTCTGCGTTGGATTAGGGCATCATCTTGCAGCTAGGGCTCCTTCTAGACCAACGTATTCTTTTGTTCTCTCCTTCTCCAAAAACCCAAGACGTGGAGAGGAGATCACCTCAAGAATGTGTGAAAAACGACTTCAAGTCCTCACCAATTTATACTAAAAGTTGGATGATGAATAGACACGTCTATTGGGCTTCTAAGCCTACTCAAGTGCTGGTCGGCTTGATAATAATTACATAAACAAAATAAATTCATATCTCCATAAATACTTATCGGAATCGGATGATCTTT
>APFE031221608.1:4001-53345 GCA_000404065.3 Pinus taeda
CCTTGATGTTCCTAGAAACTAGGAGACTGTCCCTTGCTCTGTTCTGGCTGAAAAATGGGTCTTGGGACAGAGCTCATAAATTCTCACAAAAAACGTATTTAGAAAAACTGAAGGAGGCTTTTGTGAACAAATCCATGCTGAAAAACAACCTCTCTTTCTTTTTTTAAACACCGTCCCTACCTCCCAGAATGTGCCTTTGAAAAACAGGTGTAAAACAGAGAAATATGCCTGTGAAAAACTTGCACCTACAACAGTTTCGTAGCGCAAGTTTAATCACCCATTTCGCCCAGCTCATAATTAATTTGAAGAAAATGAAAGAGGTTTTTGTATTTCAGTATGTTAGGAATAAAAACCTCTTTCAATTTTCAAAAATATTCTTTCAGTTGCTCTAGAGACCTCCTGGACGTTGACTACTTAAAACAGTTTTTTTCCTGAAAAAGGCTGCTTCAGTTACCCCGGTTGTTCTTCATACAATTGCATTAGATTATCTTGTTTTACATACACTGTAGACTTGACCCAAAACCTCTTTGAAGCTGCCTTAAGCATCATGAACAAAAATAGCTATGAATAATGATCATCTTCATAAACTTCCTTTCAAAAATATTTGCCTGTCTTTCAACATTGGTCCATGAAAGAATAATGTGCGGCTACAGCAGTTTCGTAGCGCGCTACGAAACTACTGTGTGATTTTAAAAGCACAACTTCAAGTCAAAAATTCAACTCTCTTGATCTTACCTTTTCTTGAAATGGCCTTTCCATCTACCATGAAGTTGTTCAAAACTTACATGCCTTGCTTGAGCCTTCAAAGAACTCTGATGTATGTTGACCCTGAGTTTGCCAAGTGCTTCTTATGCATGAAAGGAACTTGAGAATAACCAAGACCAATTCTCCCTTACCTTACCCTTTTCCTTTGAAATCTTTTCAGTGATAACACCCTCTATAGTATGGTTAACAAAATATTGTTCCTTTTCTGTCAATTGATAAATATTATCTATATTAGCTACACAATATTCTTCTCTAACTAGCTCTGTATACCTCACTCCTTCTGATGGATCCAAGGTAACAATTACTCTCATATAATTCCCTTCAAATATAATTTGTCTCTTCTTTAGATTAAATATAGCCATTTTATTAAATGCCCAATCAAGTCTAAGAAATGCAGGATAGGGGTTACTGTCATCCACAATTTCTATTACTTCAAAGTCAACTATAGTGTGAACTCCTTCGATGTCTACTCTTACACTTGATAGTCTTCCTAAGTGGAAGATCTTTTATTGATTTTCCATCCTTAGTTGAATAGGTGACCACTATAACTTTAGCTTTCTCATTAACTCCCATGTCTGCTTCGTCACAACATTAGCCTGAGATGCTAGATCTAAGATAATGTGATCCACCTCATATTCTCCTATCTGCACACTAAGCCTAATTTCTCTTCCTATTCGCTTTTGTTGATGCAAATTGTTAACTTCTTGCAACTCACTTCACGTTATTTCTTTAGATGCACATGAATCTATCAATTCTTGAAGTCATTATACATCCTTTGATCCCTTAATAACTTCATACAAGTTTACATAAAAGACTTTAAAATACCTTCTCGGCTTGTTGACTCGTGATATTGCGTCAATGCTTGTTCCCGTGTCGAAGTTGATGCTATGTTGCAATTACTTTTCTGTTTCAGTTGTGCACTAGATGTTGAAGCTCCAACATCTATAAAGCTTCGCTTGGCTTCCATAAACACCTATTTTTCCTTCTAAATATCAAAGACAAGAGATTTTTCAACAATCTTTCTAATCCATGCATTTTTAGATTCCTTCTTTTCATTCACTTTTTCATCACCAGCTGCAACTCCACTTCTAGTAACAATATTGATTTGGTGGTCATCAACTCTTCTTTCGGCCGTCATCATTTGGATTTTTTTGTTGGCTTCTAGTTTCTCTTTTCTTGCATTTTTTCCATAAGTATTGGGCATTCTTCAATTACATGGTCAAAATATTTACAATACTTACATGTCATAGTGGGATTCTGACAATCTCTCACAAAGTGTCCTGGCTGGCCGCAGTTATAGAAAATAACTTGTCCATGCCCTTGACCAACTCTGCCACCTCAACTTCTTTCTTGATAACCACCTCGAATACTGCATTACCCATTATCCTCAGGTCCTTTTTCTTCTGCTTGCATTCTAGAAGTGTCAGTACCGTGCTCCATCATTAGTTCATAATACCGACAATGGTTCTCATCATGTCCTACTTATTTGCAAAACTTGCAATATAAGTTCCTGGGGGTCTGCATATATTTTTGCAATAAATAACAATATTCTGAGCAATGTTCACCTCTAGCTTTACATATCTCACATCATAGGCTGGATCCGACATTCAAAGGATTCAGTGCTCCATTAGCCATGTAATTTCTGAAGAGAGGGAATTGTTCTTTAGAGTGGCCCTCTAATTTGCACTTTGTACACCACACTTATTCTTTGATTTCTTTACTTTTATTCATATCTTGTAACTGCAAAGTCAAATTTTCCAGCTGAATCTGAATCTATTGCATACCTACATTAGTATCTCTTATAGGTGAAGCTTCCAATTTCATCGCTAGCTCTAGAGCTTTAGCTTGAGTTTTTATCTTCTATTGCGTCAAAGGAAATCTGATATGTGGCAACCTTGTAGTTATGAACCATTCCTTATATTGATGCAAAGCTATGTCAAAGCTTACCTAATCCAATAATACCTTGAATCTCTGGTCAAATTCCCAAATAGACTTAGTAGGCCTTTAGTTGATTTATTTTAACTATGTGATACACTGCGACTTAGACTTCGACTTCTTAAATTCTTTTACCATCATTATTTTAATGTTTGTGAATGATCTGATCTAATTGCTTGAATACTTCATGTACCATGTTCTATCTCTGATCCAGTTCCTTTAAAAATAGGTCGCTAAATATCATTGACCATATTTGTTCTTAGAGGGAGAGGGGGAGGTGGAGTGGGATTCGTAAGGGAAGGGGGGTGTGGGGGTAGGGGGACAAGGGAAAACCAAAAGCACCCTGATTATTACTTGATTCTAGCTTCGTTGAAATTTCAGGCCGGAAGGGTGAATATTGCAGAGTTACTTCAAGGTTTTCAGGGAGGCTTTCTTCACTTTCATATTCACTCAAAACAGGGGTATAGTCAGTTTCTATGGAAGTCTTAGAATATTGGCCACAAGATCTCTTTAGATTTTATTCTATATATTTTCCCACTTCGCGTTGTTCTAGCCTCTTCTTTGGATCTTCTCCCAAACATAAGTAATCTAATAATTTGATTGCATTCGTAAAGTTCCCTTTTCACAAAAAATCATCTTAATCTAAAGTTTTAGAGGCCTAAAATACTTACCTCGTGGTCCTTTGAAAAATTGTTGTTCTGCTTCACTGTAGGACACATTCGAGTCTACGAAAAAATTAGTAATGAATCCTCTTGAGATGATACCAATCCAGAAATCAACAGATCTTGAAATCCTATTGTTGATGTTCTTGAGTCACTGTATCAATTCAGGAGTCCACTCCTTAGGTTCGTCTCCTTTAAAACGATCTTTTATTTCGGTCAAACTTGATATCCACTCAACACCTCAACATGAAACGAATTGAAGAAAATTTCATATTGATCTTAGAAAATAAACTTATGTAACCACCTTTTAGATGATAGACGAGGGCTTCTATTCTCTTGATCTGTAAATTCTCATTCCTTTTGTTCTATCCAATCTTGAATTTCCTTCTTTGACGGATGCCACATCCACATATCCCTAAGACAACTCCTAGTCTTGGAATTGGAATCATTTGTTGGCTTAGGTTGGGTTGACCCAGGTTCGATTCTTTTATCGCGCACCAAAAAAAACCCTCAATCACTGGCCCTTTTGGCAACGACCTGCAAGCAAATCGCAGTCTCACCCGAAATGAGTATGGGAGGATGCAGAACCAGGTTTCTGCAACCTTGAGGGATGATGCAATGTGGTATTTTTGTGTTTTATTGTAGTTAAAATTTATAAATTACTTCACATTCATACATTACTTCACCACATTACATTCATTACTAAAAATTATCATATACATCGATAACACTTCACTGTACAGAAATAAAGTGCAACTGTAACAAATTGTTACGCTACAATAGGTAAGAAGAAAATAAACACATGAAAACACATATTTTACCATGGTTCATCGCAATGTGGGACTACATCCACAAGAACTATTTCTTATAATAGATAATTTGTACAACAAATAGTTCTTAGCCCGCGCACTCAGTTGCAAGCAGTCCACGCACTCAACTTTGGACTCAGTCCTCTACGTAGTTAGTTGTATAGACTTGCATTCCTTCCAAAGTACAGATCAACAAGATACAACCATAACACAGATCTAGATCATAAGATGATTCTTCTTATTATTATTTATCCCTATATATACTATTATTTAGAGGGATATATCATCAAAATACCATGGTCCATATACCATGGAATCCCCTAATACAAGCTACTATGGTAAAAAACTATTCATCATTTACAAAATTACATCATTTTAACAACAGGGAGGGGCTTCGACCCGCCTCAAAGCCCATATACTGCATAGTACATCTACTACATGGTCCACTTTGGCGCTCAACTACTCCATTGCACGGTCCACTTTGCACTCCGTTGCATCCTTTACTTCGCAGTCTGCTCCACAAAATGCAGAGTCTTCATCAAAATCTAGGCCAAGTTGGGTTGCACCAAACATAGGGTATAAAGCCAGAATAAAAGTGAATAAGAAGAAGAATGAGGCTTCAAAAAAACTCATGGCGGGACTAAAGAGGACTCTCGAGCCTACACAATATTTGCATCATCGGAAACATATGTTATCGAGGTTATAATTAGGAAACTCATGGAAGGAAAGGCTCTACCACTATGTTATGATTTTACGAAACGACCAGTGAGAGAGGTTAAAAAATCACAACATAGTGCGGTCGACCCTATGGCTAAATATCACCGTATGAGGTCAAGATGCACAATGCAATGGAAAAGTGATATGTCTCAACCTATATGCTAGTTTAGAGTACAATACCTTCCACAATAGGTCAGCGATCGTAGAATCAAAGCATCAAGAAAACATCACTAAGTGATAAGAGAATCTTCATCACCCTGAAAAGGGCCCTTCCCAACACTTCAAGCAAAAGGTCAAAAGTTCACAAAAATAAATTAATAAAGTTAAAAGTTAACTTTAGGAAAGTGGGTTTAAGTTTTGAACTCGCCCAATTTCATTTTTACCGTCCAAGTGTTGAGGAGAGAGATTTTGGTGTAAATTTGAGCAAACAAATCCAACCAATTCCACCAATGAATATGGAAATTGTGAACTCTAGGTAATTCATAACCCAAAACTCCTCCATTAAAGTAAAAAATTTGATAGATCAAATCACTTTTTTGAGTGAATTTTTAAATTTTAAAACCGGTTATGCATATACGCAGGTCTCGAATTATCGGGCCATGTATAGAAAGCCCTATACATGCTTTATCGAAGGGAAAGTCATGTATATACACGACTACCTCTTACAGAAGTTGTGTACACACATAATTAAGTTCCTAATTCAATTTCTAATTGGTTAAATCACTCAATTATTTTATGATGCTGATCATTTGGAGAGAGAGAGAGAGAGAACAGAGTGATGTGGATAATGAAGTCTTAGAAGATCAAGAATTGTTGGATGGATTGAAAATTTGTGGTTTTCTCAAAATCTTCATGATGCCCAATACAAGAGCTCAAACTAGATTATTGGAAACATTGATCAATTATTAGGAACCATAGCAAGAGAAATTTTTAATAGACTCAATGCCTTTGCAAATTAAAGTGGAAGACATCTACTTCATTACAGGTCCCTCCCAAAGGGGAGAAGTAGTCAATCTGAAAGGCAAGGCTAGTGGGGGCCTTAATATTGATGATTATATTGATGTGTAGTATGCACCAGAAACTAACAAAGTTTGGTCACAAGTCCCAATTAAACAAATCATGAGCCTGCATGTCAAGATCATACTTTTCATTATTACTAGGATATCAGGCTCAAATTATTTACACCAAGGCCTCACGACCAACTATGTTTCTAACAATGGAATGATTAAAACTGGTAGTGTATTATTGGTGTACAATGTTCTTGGTCAATATGAAGAAGGAACTTACATCAATCAAATAGGGGAATAAAAATAACTTCGGTTATGGTACCATTCTTTGCTAATTTTCTTTGAGCGGATTCCTGTGCTACAACCCATAGTAGAATCTTCCACCAACAATCATAGAGATCCAAGGGATGGCCAGATGGGCAGACTTGATTAGGTACTTGGAAGCGGGGAAGTCACCCAGGCGACCTTTGATGACGAGTTCTTCTAGTGGTGGGAGAAACAAGTCGTGTTATAGAGGATTACCCATATGCAGGTCTAGACTTCTAAGAGGACCCAAAGTTAGTACCTCCCGAGGGAGATGCAAGGGGAAATATTGGTAAGTTTTTAATTTTTTAACATATTTGATTTTATTTTTTTCGTTTTTAAAGATACTATCAATAAATTTAAAGTATTTTTTAATGAAACAAAAATCCTAACAAGATGAAATGATCATGATGCAGATGTGGGACTAGTGAGACCAGAGGTTCTAACAAGGCATAGGCTTCATGTTAGAGACATAGAGTTAGCAACAAATGAGTCCGAGAAGGTCCTCCATGTAGTACAAAGGAACTTGGAGAGTTTGACTTGCCAAGTTCCAATGGCAGTAGTAGAGGAACTTCCTGAGGCTATACATAGACGAGTGGTTGGAGTACCATGAGAGTGGGTGTGACTCTTTCAACAAGTGTCGAATGCCATCATCATCTTCCAAGATGCTCATCCATGGCAGGGCCCTCAAACTTAGATTTTAGATAGACTAATATTTTTGATATGGACATGATCAAGCTAGAGCCCTAATTTTGCAAGACATTTGTCCACATTTTGTAATATTTTGACACTTATCTATCTATATATACAGATATTTCAGGATGACTTGATCATATATAAAGATGATTATTTGATGTTTTTTATTTAATGTGATGAATGATTGATATGCCAATCCAATGCTTGGTTGGCTATAGAATGAGAAAATACATTATCTGATTGTGGAATGTGAATGAAAGTAATACAATTAAATGATCTTTGTAATAATCTCAATCTCAGAAATTGATGACATAATAAAGGATTCCTCACATGATAAATATTATTTAACTGAGACACAACCAATTGTGAGTCCAAGTACGCCACTAATTATTCAATACCATAAGATATTGCTTCAGAAAGTAAATTAATAACGACATTGTATTCAACCATATTATTAGAAGCAAAACCAATATAGATGCTTCTTGTGACCAACAACTCACCAGATGGATAATGTATTACCCAAGCAGCGGAAGCTAAATTCCAGGTGTGTTTACTGGCATCATATGTGAATCCTAAGTACATTGAATCACCCATCAAAACCTTCCAAAGAAGATTTAAAACACCATGATCACCACGATACCCATAGATAGAAACTAAAACTATGTACAATATTTATAAAAGGAAGGCAAATACTTAGGGAAGAGCCTAAGTATAATACTTCATGAGATCAACACCCTTCTTCAAGGCCCTTTTAATAATGTAAGGATTGTACCACATAGGTTTGAATTTACCTTCCCCCAAGGTGTCTTTATCTTGGTCATAGACCAAGACAAGTCACCTTCACAGCAAACCCTAGGTCGCATAGACTTATGATACTGAGCTTTGACTATTTTCTTATTGGCTCAATTCATTATGGCATCATCTTGACATTGCTCATCAAGATGTTCCAAAAGAACAAGGCATTCTTCAATGCTTAAGGTGTCTGGAAGAAGTTGGACTGCCAACTTAAGAGATGGAATCTCATATTCTATAGGAAATATTGAATCCAAACCATAAGCTAACTGAAATGGAGTGAACCCCGTGGAAGTCTTAACATACATTCGATATGCCCATAATGCAGGATAAAGCATGATGTGCCAGTTGGACTTTTCTTGATAAATCATCATTTGCAGGATAGTCTTAATGGATTTATTAATGGCTTCAACTTGTCCATTAACCTGAGGGTAATAAGGAGACAAATGCTCCTTCCGAAATCCCAGTTTCAAAGCCAACCTCAAACATCATCTTATTATGAAAGTGACTGCCATGGTCAGTGACAATATCTTTATGTATACCGAGACACAAGATGACTTGATTAAAAAGGGAAAGAGTTGTTGTCTCACCATCATTATTAAAAGTGGGCATAACTTCGACCCACTTCGTAAAGTAGTATACTGCTACGATAATGTACTTGTGTCCCTTAGCTAAATCCAGGTTACAAATTGTAAAATAAATTCACCACTTAGTAAATGGGCCGGCAATGATGACATGAAAAAGCTGAGCTAGATGAGCATGCATTTTTCGAGTATAGATTTGACAAGGATGGAATTTTTTGACCACTTCAATACAAACTTTGAAAATAAAGGCCAAAAATACCTCGCATGCAATATTTTCTAAGTTGTTGCAAGCCTAGACAAATGAGCTCTACAAGCCCCACTATGGCAATAATTTAAAACTGACTCAACTTCTTCTAAGGTCAAACAATGTCTAAGAATTGAATCAACTTTGTGAAAATATAAAGTATCAGCAATGATCAAATAACTCTTAGTAAGGTGATGTAATTTTTGGTGTTCGTCCTTAGAAAAATACTGAGGAAACTTCGAAGTCTGGATGATATACAATGATGTCACCATACAAAGGATCTTGTGAGGGGATAAGAAAAGGATGTTCACCTAGAAATGATTCTTCATAAATATAATCTACTTGACAAGGCAATTCTTAAATTAATTATGTGAAAACCATAGATTTATTTGAATTGGGTGACATGAAATCTAGATAAAAGTCTTGTAAAATAAAAATCCATTAATTGTATTTGCCTCTAATCACTCGCGTACTGAGGACAAATTGAAATGGAATGACATCAGCTACTACAAAGTTTTTTCTTAGCAAAATGTAATGATGGAGTCATTGAATAACATGAACTGCCGCTAAATCCAATTTCTCAATGTGATAATATTGGAGTGCAAGACCAACAAAGCCATGACTTAAATAATAAATCACAAGTTCTCTAAGGGCATCATATTCCTAAACCAAAATCATATTGATGGTTGGTTCTGTCGCCGCGAGGTATAAAAATAAATCTCTGCTATAATTAGGTGGACTCAAAAGGGGAGTACAAAGCATTGAATGAATGTTGAGTGAATTCGTCCCAAACAAATGGGACTCCTTTCTTAAGTAAATGCATAAACCTTTTATGATCTTAGCGTAGTTCACAATAAACCTCAAAAAAATAGTTATTCCTTAGAGACTTTGAAGTTGACGAATACTAGACGGGGGAGGAAACTGAAGTATTGCCTCAACCTTGAAAGGATCAACCTAAATCCCTTTATTAGAAACTATGAATCCCAACAACTGACTGGATGTAACAGTGAAAACACACTTATTAGGGTTCAACCAGATTTTATAGGAACGACATATCTCAAAAATTATATGAAGATGTTTTGAATTTTCCATTCTCTTATGAGAGTGAGCTTCTCAAGCATCCAAATAAGCTTCAATTATAAGTTTGATGTCATGGAAAGCATATGACATAGCCCACTGAAAGGTAGCTCCAACATTTTTAAGGCCAAAAGGCATTTTCCTATATGGGAACGTACCCTAGGGGACAATAAACACAATCTTATGTTGATCTTCAGGACGAATTCTTATTTGATAATACACATAAAATTCATTTCCAACATACTCATCAATAATCTGATCTATGAATGGAGTGGGGAAATTGTCTGTTGGAAGGACTTTATTTAAATCGCTGAAATCAATGCATACATAGATTGTTCCTTATTCTTTGTCCACAAGGACTATATTTTGAACCCATTTAGTTAGAGGAACAAGGTAGATGAAACCTGCTTTAAGCAGTTTCTCTACCTTTGCCTTGATTGTCGCAACTTTAGTAGGGTTAATCGGCTGAAGCTTTTGATGCACAATCTTTGCATTTTCATAAGCCTTGAGCTCATTCTAAACTATACTAGGATCAATCCCAGGAATTTCCTCATAATACCAAGTGAATACATCTCTAAACTCTTTAAATAGATCAATGTAAATTTTAATGTCTTTAGGGGAACAATAAACTCCGATGAATATATTTTCGATAATGTTGGGATTCTTGGAAATGTTCACCATAATAGTTTCTAAACTTTAAGCTATGTTACCTTTGGAAAAAATATATGTTGGAGGCAAAGGATTTAGAATCTTGTGAACACTTCCATGAGAAATAGGACTAGACAAACTTGATTTGGCTTTATGCAAGTCAGGGAGAAAACAGGTACGATGATGAAAATCATCCCATGGCCTCTCTAGACCAGTCATTGCTTCTAGAATTGCCTCTTCATATGGTAAAATGATATCAAGGCAATCCATAGCCAAAGTGGAATCAATTGTCCAGACTGGCGCCACATTATCATCCATATCCTTTGATGAAACAAATATGGGATCAAAATCCGCAAAATTAACAATGGATTGATATGCAATTTCTATTGCAGATATAGGATAAGTCATTCCACCCACTTGCCCTTCTTCTATTGTGTTTTTAGGAGGGGGCAAGGGCCAGAGATCCGAAAAATAATGGGTTATAAAATAACATTGTCGAGGGACCATCCTAGAGGATGAGATGGCATTGATATGAGCAACAGGAGGTGGAAGATCAAAAATATCCATCAATGAGGATTACATTCCAACTCCTAAATTATCGATAGGATGCTTGGTATTCTTCATCAAGGGGACAGTGGAGTTAGCAAATGCATTTGGGTCATTGGGGAATAGGCTAATTGATCTATCGTAACAATTCTCCCTTCATGAGGAAAACATAGAACGAAAAATAAAGGTGAGAGTATGGAATCCATCGCATAAACCCAGTCCCAACCCAACAAAAGATTACAATCAAGATTAGCATCGACTATCTCTACTTCCACGTTAACAACCTTTCCCCCTACACATATAGGGAAGGCAATCAAAATCCCATGAGGCCTATGAGAATGACCATCAAATGTAGTTAAAAGAGTAGGATAGGGAACAACTTCAGGGAACCCGATAGCTTTCCACCATGACACATGTGGAAGCCCCTTCATTAAACACAATTTGAAAGATGGTCTTACGGGGGTAAATAGATTTAATTTGAAAATCCATATGATGAGGGAGTCTCTTTTTAACATCTGACATAACAAATGTAATCACTAGATATTTTTTCGGGTCAACTTCTTCGATCGTAGTGAGAAAACCACTTCTTTTCACAAGACACTACTAGAGTACCTCTAACGCTGACATAGCACAAGGGGCTCTGAGCTAAATATTCAAAAATGTAATAGTTCTGTGCAGCCCTATCATTTGGATTATAAGTCGATATTTTTAGGATCCTTTTGGCATATGAGGTATAGTTTCAGCTATGGACCTCTCTATATGAAGAGGTTTTTGAGTATCGGAAGTAATTTTAGCCTTATAAGGTTCTGGCTCTCCATAATCATGAGATCTAGTTGAAATATCAACATGATTCTTTACCATATACACATTCAATGTTAATTCCCCTTCCCGGTTTCCCGCAGTAGGGGCTTTAGTATTAGCATTTGCGCCAACAAGTAATTGTTGCCCTTGGGGAAAGGGTTAGTAAGCACAACTTGGGAACTAGAAGAACCTTGATGGGCTAACAAGTGTTGAGCGCCTTGAATCTCATGGAAAATATGAGTAAGATGATCTCCATTGCATAAATTGCATGGCAATTTAACCTTCGTTTTAGACTCCTTCTTTCCCTCACCAGTGTCTTCACTAGGTTTATTCACATTCCCCTTCCATCCCTTATCTTTATTTTTCCCACCTCCTTTCTTATTACCATTGGATTATTGACTCCCTTTGGGGTTCGAGGACTGAACAACATTAACCGCTAAAGGTTGAAAAGGGGGAAACATTGATAGCTTAGTCTATGTTAGGGAAGTAGAATGTAATGACAACTATTTTAAACGATATAACAAACTACATATATTACTATCGATCAATCCTACAATTCCGTCGACATAGGGGGTCTGCTTTCGATTTGGCGAGATCAATTTTAGATCTAGGAGCATCAAGCAAGATCTTATGGAGTACTCCACAATGGGAATAAATAAGCTCTAATTGATGGGCTCTAAAGATAGCTTGTTTTTTTTGTGAACACTCTTGAAAGTGACACATGCTTAGATAACTCAAATTGTAATGACTTCAAAAACGACTTGAGAAGAAATTCATCAGGGGTATAAGCCTTGATCAAACTCTTCCTTCTATGCCACTCTTGAATGTGGTCAGAAATATGGGTGGCCTTGTCCTATTCAAAATTGGCCAAAAGTTCAGTTCCAACATCGAAACGGACATGCAACTAAAAGTGGTTGAGAAACATTGTAGCCAACTCACCAAAAGTAGAAAACAACCCACCATTTAACTCAATATACCATTTCAATACATTTCTAATTAAGGGGCATTGAAAAAGTCTCAACCTAATTGAATCATTAGTCAAGGAGTTTGATAAGTACCATAAGTGGAAAGTGGTTACATGGTTAGCTAAATCCTCACCATACTTCCCTTCAAATTTTAGTATATCAGATAGAAGTTTGGTAGGGACCAAGGGCCAATCCAGGTTGTAACAGATCATATCATTAGTCCATTTTGAAAGGTTTGGAAAATTAGGAGTTTTCAGGAATGGTAAGTGCAGAGAGACTACATAATTCCAAGCTCCAATAATGGAATTCCCAACACTCGAAAAAGGGTATTCAAGATTTTGAGAGGCACCAGGCTGCCAAGGATTACTCAAGGCTCCAGAAGGTTGGAAAAACCAAGAAACTATAAACTAAACCTAGATCAAAGAAAAACAACCTTTCCAGGAAATACCTGATGGCATTCCCTAGTGAATTTGCCAATTATATTGCAGGAAAAGTTCTCTAAGGCAAGGGTTGAAAGCCTCGACAAAGCAAGATAAAATAATCAACAAAGAACACTCGATCAAGCATTCCAAACATTTGAATTATCAAAGTTGGATTTAGAGACATACCTGAGGGTCCTACATTTGAACATGTTTTTGTATGGTCCAAACGCTCTGCTTCCTCCAAGATATGCAGACCTATAAATCAATCACATAAGCATATACATAATATATAATTCAACATGCATGCATAAGGATATATTATATCATGATATATAACCATTCAGATTATCATTTATAAGATGACAACATATTTTAGGAACAAGACATGAGCTTCTTTATTGATTAACAATAGTAAGTACAGGATAGTGTTGTTGGCCACAACCCCCCCCCCCCTAGATTTTTTAAAATATATGGGGACCCTCCATTATAAATTGTGCTAATATCACCTTTAGAATGCTTTGATTTGTTTTTATCTTCATGACTTGATGATCCTCCTCTAAGCCTTTGACAATGAGTGCTACTTTATCTTTGTCTCACATGAAATAATGACTCGGGGATATGATTCTTTAAAATGAAATCATTATCGAAATATTATGCATATGATTTTGTTGAATGAGGTTTTTGCACATTTCCTTCACACACATGGTTGTCCATTTTAAGCCTTTCTCTTTTTCAATTCAACATAATGTACATTTAAAATGAACTCGTTTTAAATAATTTCATTTATTTGTTTACTCAAATTGAAATTCTCATCATTTTTATTAAAATTTACCTTGAATGCACTAAATAAACATTTGGTAACTAGGATTAACCATTTTTCTCATTTCTAACTAAAATTTCACATAACAATTACCTCATTTTTAATAAAAAGAAAAAGCAAATATTTATTAATACCTATTATAAAATTTTGTGTATACTAAAAAGATATTGTATTATATTATATACCTATATTATTTTCTCTTTTATACATATGCAACGTTTGGTATTTAATATTACATATTGTAAATACAAATATTATGTTAATATATGGAAAGAAAACATACCCAATAAATAAATATTAAACGATTTAAAAATTCCTTCATACTCATAGAACTGTAGTTTCTAGTGCATTCAACATCAAAGGATTCACAAAGTCTCTAGTGATTACGACAACTCCAACGTCGATCCAATTTGAATAAAGTTTATTCCATTTGAACGATAAATGTGGGACTATAGTCTTATCCCGTACATTGGTTGGAATGAATCCCATTAGAAAACAACTTCTCTGGTTGGAATGAATCTTATGAGAAAACAATTTCTCTGGTTGGAATGAATCTTATTAGAAAACAATTTCTCTCTAACTTGTTAAGAGGAAAATTAATGAGTGAAAGCCTATAATATATAGGAAAAATGGAAGATGATTTTATCAATAATATAATATGTATATATGATTTTTTGGCGAATCTCTCACTAGATTATATTATTTTGTAAAATCATCGTAAATATTTCACTGAATTATAAAATCTTTTAATATCTTGGTGAATCTTTCACTAAATAATAAATGCTTTCTAAAGGGCTAACAAATTTCATAATGAGTATTTATTGTAATGGCTTCAAGTCTCGTTAAGCAATCCATCAAGAACCAAAACAAGTATATTCCTTATATGGAATATAAATATATTTCTCATGGAAAGTCAATTAAGTTTAGCGCAAGTGGTAGGAAGAAATCCTATATGTGATGATGTGTTGAACTCATAATGAGTATTTCTTGTGATGGCTATGAGCCTTGTTGTCTAACCAATCCCTCGAGGAATGAAATATATGTATTCCTCATATGGAATATAAAGATATTTCTCATGTATTAAAAAAAAAAGAGGATATGAAATGAATGATATAATTACAAAGTCATGTGATGGTGTACTTAGTATTGACTAGTCACAATGGTTGAGAGGTTAGTCATGTACTTTAGTTGGCATATATCCATTTGTTTATTGTTTTAATTGTTATATTATAATTATTGTGTGTTTATTACAACTTGGCACCAACACACATAATTTTGGTAAGGCAGTGTGTGGTCTAGTTCCAAGTTAGAGTGTTTGTCATGGCGATGACCTAGGCTCAAATATTTGTGGGTAGGCTCAAGTAAAAATAACTACAACAAAGAAAATCGTAATTACCTTACGTATTATGAAACATCTAAAATGTGGATTTAAAAGATGTGATTGTATGGACCTTATAACAAGCTTCCTTAATGGTCTAAATACTAAAATCACCTAATTAAGAAAATATATTTTTTTCATAGCTAGGAATGTGATTCGCAAATACAAAAGCATTTCATTAATAGAAAGCTAGATGAGGGATCAAACTTGACAAAGAAGCTCCACATATGAATGATGGTGATATTTTAGAAACAAAAGGAGATTTAAAGACGACCTTTTGTGGCCAACTTCCAAATCGTAATCTATTTCATGTATTGTTTAGCTTTCTTGTATTAAGTGTCACAAAAAATTTGGATTAGTTAACAATCACAAATTAAGCTACATGTGAGATAAGGCAATAAGAGTCACGTGGTGGCAATGTCATTGCTCTTGTTTTTTTTTTTGCACATTGCCACCATGTGGATTTTGTTTTCTTTGGCATAAGTGACATGAGTTTATGTGTGACATAGGTAGTGATACTTAATAGAAAAATGTAACTTGTCTACTACTGCTATATTTTTTATTGGAATTTCAATTGTAAGAAAAAAGTTTAATTAGAAATTAAAACAATAAAAGAATATTTTTTTAAATCACCAATCACTTAAAGGGGATGGAGCATTATCATTCAAAATATACAAATTCAATCCCAAATCTCTTCTGCAAAAGAAAGTGCCTAACCTTCCAAAATTGGGCAAAAAACCCCTACATATACATGATATATTTAATAATTACTTCCAGTATATAAAGACAAAATGACAATCTTTTGAAAAGAAAAAAAGACAAAATGACAATCTTTTGAAATGGAAAAGAAGCAAAATGATAAGATTTCATTCATTTTTCCTAGTGACAATGTCATATTAAAGATTTGACTATAATGCCATTTGCAACGAAAATGTCCGGCACACTACGCAATAAGATGACATCATTTTAGATGTGCTCTAGAAGAAACACACTTATGTTTTTGAAGTAGAATTTATTTAACATTCAAAGGTTACCATTAAAAATAAAACACTACACTTAAATAAACACACTTCTTTTTTAAAGTAATTTTTATTTAAATAATTCAAAATCTACCATTAAAAACAAAACACACTTCTCTTTCAAATTAATATCTATTTAAACAATTCAAGGTTTATAATTAAAAAATTACCATTTCTCAAATGCATAGTCAATAGCCATGTGAGATAGAGATCAACTACAAACAAAAAGCATCACTCATATAAAAGATCATCACAGGGAGCATCAAATGTACCACCCACACTACCATAAATATAAGCTTTAATTTAATTGATGTTGCATGTAAATATTATTCAACTCAACTTACATTCTAAAGTTTTGTGATGGCTACTCAGTTTCAGCTTCTGGGCTAGACCATGTGTAACGAAATTTCCAAATTTCAACTTCTGGGTTAGGCCATGTCTAAATCGTTTATATATATATTTGTGTGTATGCGCGAAGAGCTATCATGTTGTTGAATAAGCTTATAAAACTTAGTACAAAATATATTTAAAATTAGTTTTAGAGACAAATAATTTGAATTATTTTCATATTACAAGTTTTAAAGTTGTTTTGAAGTTTTTTTTTTACATTTTCTAGTCGAAAACTATATTGTCTGCTAAAAACTCAACAATGTCTAGAATTACAACGTTGCATCTATCTATCCTCTCAGATAAACACTTTAGTTGAAAACTATAATGACTTATACAAACTCAACAATGTCTAGAATTACAAAGTTGCATCTATTTGTCCTCTCAGAGATACACTTTAGTTTCAAACTGGAAGCAAGGCCATCTCTGTGTGCGTTAGACCATTTTCTTGTTGCTCATCTTCCTACAAGTCATTTGTGATCGATAGTGGAGAAATCTAACAATCGCTGGTCGTTAAATGCATGCATCTGAAAGAGAGAAAAAAGATTGTGCTTGTTTGAGTTATTGGGTCAATTTTGATGTCGTCGAAACTATTTAAAAAAAAAAATGTTTTCATAAGATTTTGTAAATATTAAAACCATATAAACTATTTAAAGAATAACACCGTCATATGAACTCAGTAAATTTATTTTAAAGTATCATAGGAATAAAATACAAATTTTGGCTATTATATTATTGAACATATTCAAAAATGAAAAAATATTGGTTGTTATGTTTTTAAACATTTTCAAAAGTAAACAGTCACAAGATTGTAGATTTTAAATTAGTAGAAACTATTTAAATAACAACATTGCTTATAAGACTTGGTTAATTTTACAATAGTAGAAACTATTTGGAAGTAGCCCATTATTTATTATGATAAAGACTAGAACAAACCATTTGCAAGAAACGATGTTCAAATCTTATTATATGCATACCTAGGTGCTGACACAATAGAGCTCACTCTGAGTGTTGTATTACAATGTGTTTGAAGGTTAAATAAATTTAGGGGAGAATGCATATACACCAACTTCTATCACCATCTAATTGCCATTGATATTCATGGACCTTTTAGAGGCCCAACACAACATAGTACACCAATGTTATTGGTAATGCTATCAACATAACATATTACACCAACATTATTGGTAACACTATCAACATGCCAAAAATAACTTTGAAAGTCAAGCAAAGTTACCCATGAGTTAGCTTCTTTTATAGTAAATTAAAAAGAAAAACAATAGAAGAGGACAACTTAATGTGAATATATTCCATGACCAGGAATTGCATTTAAAAAGGAAACCTAATTAAGGCAAGGGAGTTTTTGTTTATTGAGAAAAGCTTCAACTTACGTTGTGCTCAATATATCTGGATGTACATTGTACTCTTTTGCAAAGAGTACAATGGAACAATGCTTTCAGGAAGAGCTTCCTGGTGCATCATACCAACAAAAAGAAGATAAAATTCAATAAATGGACAATAAAAACAAGTTGTTGCTTCTGATGAGGTAGGAAAAAATATTCTCGTGGGGTGTATGTGAACATTAAATGTAGCACAGACATAAATGCTCTCTTCTAATAAGGTTTCCTCTACTCCCATAACTATACAATGTACATGTGAAGTAACACCTCCCTTAAACCAAACACAATAGAAGTTGTTTCCATCATAATTGGTCCTGTAAGAAATCTAATGATCATTGAAAAAGTTGCAACATAATTCCCACATGCTATGATCCTTGGTTGCAAAGCCATGAACATGCATGTCAATAAGTAATCATAAGAAAATTTCAGGATAACATGTAAAGACAGTTATGATGACACCATTCTCACAATTTACTACTTCCTAAAAATTTCTCTCAACATTTTGGAATAACTGTCTACCTCAATTTCATATCTTTCCCATGCATATTTTTCCTTTTTCTCAACTACACATACAAAGAATTTACCTTAAGTAATACAACTTCAACTACTTTTTATGCCATCCCAAAGATTTAGAAATTGAGTTATTTTATGCAATTAATGTTATAATTTAGAGACTTAACGAAATTCTTCCACAAGGCCATGCAACAGCATAGACATCAGAATAGAATATTCTCTCTAAATGATAATCAAGGCAACAAGTTAATTCAGAAAGAGGAGATGGAGAGGCTGCTGATACAACACTTCAAAGGAATCCTGACCAAGACGCAAAGCAATAGAGAGGAAGAGATAGCAAAAATAAGTCAATATACACCCAGAAGGGTGAACCGAGAACAGAACATGGCACTCCTAACGGTGATAACTAAGAAAGAAGTAGAAGAGACAAGGAAGACAATGGCAAAGAACAAAGCCCTAGGACCGAATGGGTACACCTCAGAATTCTTCCAAGCCACCTGGAGCTTCATGAGGCAAGACATTGTAAATCCAGTGGAAGAATCTAGATGCACGAAAAG
The DNA here is from genome assembly GCA_000404065.3 of Pinus taeda. Classification (NCBI taxonomy): domain Eukaryota; kingdom Viridiplantae; phylum Streptophyta; class Pinopsida; order Pinales; family Pinaceae; genus Pinus; species Pinus taeda. The sequence continues at coordinate 23,049 of APFE031221608.1, forward strand.
AATGCACCCAGCTTGGAATGCAACCTTCCTCACCCTGATTCCGAAGATGGAAAACACTAAAGAACCTCAAGGTTTTAGACAGATAGCTTTATGTAATGTAATTTACAAAATCCTAGCCACTATAATGGTGAATAGACTAAAATATATCCTTCCAGAACTGATTTCAGAGGAATAGGCAGGGTTCGTGAAAGGGAGACAAATAGTGGATGGAATCATAGTTTCTCAAGAAATGATCCACTCACTGAAGAACTCAAGACACAAGGGAATGATGATCAAACTCGACCTAGCTAAAGCATATGACAGGCTAAGCTGGGAATATCTCCAGAAAATCCTAAAATATTATGGGTTCGATGATAGATGGATAGAATGGATAATGTCTATGATCACCACGCCAATTACGTCCATAATGCTAAACAAGACTCCTACAGAAACCTTCAACCCGTCCAAAGGACTTAGACAAGGGGATCCTCTTTCCTCGTTCCTATTGATAATAGTTTCTAATGGTCTGGGAAGACTAATAAAAGCAGGAGTGAATAGTGGGAAGTTAAAAGGCCTCAGATTGTGGGGAGAAGAAATGCCACTAACACATCAACAATTTGTAGACGATGTAATGATGTATGGACAAGCCAATCTCAAAGAAGCAAAGTAATTAATGGAAATCCTCTGGGATTTTACAAAAGCAACAGGTACAGAGATAAATAAAGACAAATAAGAAATCTACTTCTTCAACACTCCATTGACTTCCCAATCATTCCTAGCTAGAACCATGGGTTTTCGAACAGGGAAGTTCCCCACTAAATATATAGACATCTAGCTAAGTGATAAGCAAAATAGAATTGCTACCTGGGGAGGTTTGATGGGAAAGATACAAAGACAAATGGATAACCGGATTTTCAGGGCTTTGAACACCCCGAGTTATATCATTCTCCTCAAGTCAGTCCTCCAATCAATGCCAATTTATCAAATGACTAGTCAAGCGATACCAAAAACAATATGCCAAAAAATGGTGGAAATCTTCAAAATATTCCTATGGCAAGGGACTAATAAAGCTAAAAAGTGGGCATTACTATCATGGAAATGGCTGAGCAAAACATTAACAGAAGGAGGATTAGGGTTGCAAGATCCATATATACTAAAACAGGTAATGGGGTCGAAATTATGGTGGAGATGGATACAAGGAGGAGAAGATTTATGGAAAAAGTTGTGGGACAAGAAATATGAGATGGCTAGATCCCCTGAAGGAAAATTACGAAGCCAAATGGAAAAGAAAGGTTCTGCAATTTGGAACTTGGTGAGATCAAATAGAGACCTGATAAGAGAACATAGTTTCTAGGAAATCAGGGATGGCAACAAAGTGAACTTTTGGAATGAGGCATGGCAACAGAGAGGAACCCTCCATCAGAAACCTCAATTCCAAGAAATTTACCAGTTTACAACCTAAATGGAGGAAGACGTAGTCCAAAACTATTGGTTCCCTGAAAGGGAAGGCTACTGGAGAAAATGGAAAACGTAAGAGGACTGTCAAGAAGCACCATAAACAGAACAATGGGAAAACTACAAAGAGGAGATGGAGACAAGGAAATTAGCAATTAAAGAAGGGATGAACATCATAAGTTGGGGAAAATGAATTAAAGGGATATTTACGACAGCAGAAGGATACTACATAAATACTGGTAGTACTAGCACTCTTGAAACCAAAAAATGGGATAGAATCTGGAAAATGAAAACTTGACCAAAGATAGCGTTATTTACCTGGATAATGTTCCACGGGCGAGCTTTAACTTGGGACTAGCTATGAAGGAAGGGGATGCACAGCCCATCGCGTTGCGTTCTCTATCAGGAACAAGAAGAAACAATGGAACACTTGACTAACTCTTGTTGAGTCAGCAATACCCTGTGGCAACAACACCAACAGCTCTTCGAGCTTAGCGACAAAGATACAAGCAGTGTAAAATTAACAGTAAAAAAATGGAGGAAGAAACCGTACCAAAATGCAATACTGAATAGAGCTTGGAATCTCTCCATAGGGTTCACTTTGTGGAACATATAGAAAGAAAGGAACCGATTGATTTTTAAGGATGAAGGAAAAGCAATGAAAGATATCTGGAACCAAACAATGCAAAACATAAGAAAAACTATACTCCTAGAAAAGTGGAACGACGAAGACTGGAAAGCAGACCAAACAGAGACACAAATTCTGAACCTTTTACAACTAAAAGTAAGCATTACAGACATGGCTACAAGGAATTATAAGGTAAAAGAAGCAGGAGAAAATGAGCACTATAGGAATTCGTAGCAGGGATTCACAAAATTGAATTCTGATGGAGTGGAAAAAGGGAACCTAGGGGAGGTAGGTATAGGAGGAATTTTCAGGGACGACAGAGGAAGAACACTAAGGGTATATGCAATAGACTGTGGAAATGCATCAAATAATGAGGCAGAATTCCATGCGCTGAACAGGGGGGTAGAAATAGCCATTCAAGAGGGGTATCAAAAACTCCAGAAAGAAGGAGATTCGAAGCTTGTGATAGACATACTCAAACAATTACAGCACGGAGCATCAACAAAGAAGTTGAGTCACAACTGGCGAACAACATGGATAATCAAAGAGATAAGCCAACAGTTGAGAAGGATCGCTTACATACTACCCTCCCATGTGAGATGGAAAGGGAATGCGCCTATTGATTGCCTAGCAAACTGGGGATGCAAAAAGGGTGACCAACAACTAGATGTAAGCGGAGCAGAGCTAAACCAAAGGGAGGAAATGGCACAACTGATACAACTTGTGCAACAAGATAGGAATAAGAATGTTCATCTAGAGAATTCAGAAGGGGAGGGAAATAGATAGACGCAAGAAAGGACAGGGGAGGAACAGGACAGGGGAAGTCTAGTGATCGGCAAGATGACGAAGGTGGGTAGAGGAAGTACAAGCCTCGAGAGTATAAGGGATGAACTAGAAAGGAATGTTAGAGGAGAGGGCAAGATAGAGAAATTAAAGCTGAGCAAAGGAATAAAGACAAGTGGGAGTACAACATCAGAAATCCTACGGGAAGAGCAACCGGGAGAGGAAAGAAGTTAATAAAGGACATCAGTGGAAAGGACATGAGGGCAGCATCCAAAGGTAGGATGGATGGGATGCGTACCAAGGGAAAAACTAGATAGCTGGTGGTAAAGATAAGAGCCGGGAATGAAAAAAAAATAAAGCATAAGGAAAAGTGGAAAGAGGCATTATGCACACAAACGAGAATGAAGAAAGGTGACGAGAAAGGAAGAGGAGGCAGTGAGAAGATGCAGAAGGTGGAAGAAAGGTGAAGGGAGGTAAACAGGTATGTAATACCTCTGGCCCTAAATCCTGAAAGTGTAAATTGTTTGAGAAGTAGGTTAGGGTTGTGGTATGGTAAGAAAACCTAGTATCGTTTTTTCAATTGCGATAGTAATCTAAGTGGAATGAAAGAAAACAGACCTGAAAAGATCCTGTATGCTCTGGATAGAGAGAAGGAGAGGAGAGGTGGAGAACCTAATAAGAATGAGGGCACACTTGAAAAAATTTTCAACAATCCCCACCTTAGAATATGGGTCCGAACAAGACTTATTGGTGGGAAAGGTAGAATGCATGCAACCTTGAGAGAAGTAAGGTGGGAAAGGAAAACCCAGAGCTCTTGGGAGATGGCAATGCATCCTAGGGGGAGGGTAGAGGAAAAAGTTTTCAGACTCTCGACTGACAAGCCTGAGAAAATCAGGTTAAGGGGAGGCATTTTTTGCCTAAATCTAACCAAGGGCAAGGTCCTGGGAGAGAAGAGGGACAAAAAGCAGGGAGTGGAATTCTGTGTGTGTGTGTGTGGGGGTGGGGGGGGGGGTGGAGAAGAAACGTAACCGTTGTTACCCCATGACCCAAAAAATTAAAAAGGTTGAAGTCAAATTTATGTGGGTAGGAAACCAGACGCTGGAGAACGCAAGAAGAAGGGTGGGAGAAAACCCAAGAAAAATGACATAAACCTATATAATATGGTTGACATATGCTCTGATTCTGTGATAGGTCTAGCACCAAAACAAGGAAAGCTTGGAGGCTTCAATAGCCAAGCTGAACGCAGAATGGCCTCGAGGAGAAGCAAGAGGATAGTTCAGAAAGATGAAGGAACAAGTAGCTAGGGAAAGAAAAGAGGCAGGAAGTATGACACAGACCACATAAAAATGATCATTGATGCCTACATGGAAGGAAACCCAAAGGAAGTCAGGGACCAGATTAACAGTTGGGAGCGCAATCTAAGAGACAATCTTAGATACAGAGACATATCCATGGGGGAATGGGAAAGAATGTTGCAAGACCCCGGGACAATGAATGGAAGACAATCCCTGTTCAAGAAGACCTTGCACCAGTACTAGATCATGAAAAATGTAGTGGCACAGGCCATGACCCTCCACCGCGAGCACATGGAAGGAGAAGTATTTGATAAACATGAAGATAAAAAGGAGAAGGACCCTGTCCGAGCTGAACTTCTCAAGGAAATAGCGACCATACAGATACAAACTTATCGGAACAATCTTGCCCTAGGAAGGATTGAACAGACCCTGATAGCGATAAAGTGGAAACTGGAACAGAGATGCAAGATGCCAGGTTCCAATGCAAAGGCACCAGCTCTGATAGTGTCCTCAGATGAAGATTAATCAAGGGAATTAGTTAGTTTTGATTTTTGATTTTTGAATTTGATGAAGAAAACAAGCATGTTTATTTTGATCTTTAGAAATAGCAGTAGAGACAGTCAACATAGAAACAGTGAATGGATTTGTTATGAACTTATTGAAATTTTGGATTGGATTTAAGGCAGACCAGTGGTCACCTAGTTTCTTTTGGGCAGGTGACTACCCAGAGCAAATGGATGTAAAAAATTTATGAAAATAGCTAATACATAGAGATCTCCTAAGTTTACAAAAAAAAAAAAAAATTATAATTTAGAGACTTTAAGGTTTGTCCCAAAAAAACATGTCCCCTTCCCTTATAGTTTCGGATAACTGTCTGCCTCAATTTCATATTTTTCCCATGCATATTTTTTCCTTTCTCTCAACTACAAATACAAAGTATTTACCTTCAGTACTAGAACTTCGGTAACTTTTTGGGCCGTCCAAAAGATCTAGAAATGTATTTATTTTATGAAATTAATGTTATAATTTATAGAATTTAATATTGATCCAAAAAAAACATGTCTCATTCCCTTGAAATCCTATGGTGTCAATCAATTTAAATTCCCCTTAAAAAAAATCTTAACAAATACCTAGAAAAATTGGAGCTCTCAATACACCAGTGAAGAATATTTACCCATGTAGGAAAAATGGGAGTACAACTAAAAAATAATTTAAAATTTCGAGGAAACGACATACCCATACTAAACATGGCCATGACAAGATCTACATCAGACTTGATTGCTATTGATTTCATCACAATTATCGACATATCAACATACCACCAACAATGATCATACCAAAAATCCATATGAACAGTGTGAAAGTTGATTGATACCAGATCTGATTCAATGTTCATAGCATAATAATATTTATCATACCTAAAAGAAATGAGTGCCCATACGAGGCCTATTACATTGGAATATGTGTTGGGATTTCTAATCAGTTTCCTCTAGACCATGATGAGAATAAGCCTACTCATGACACTTGCGGGGGGCATCTGTTTATGTTTTTTGTCATTAATTTTTGGGTGTAGCTCTACAGTGGAGATGGATCCAAATTTAGAAAGGTTGGGACCTTTCTTGCCGAGAGGGATTGATTCATTCCCCTATGACATAGTCTTGTTGCCAAAGCTGAAATATTCCCAGACCTATTCTTTATAATGTTGTTGGTCATGACAAAGTTCTGGCAAGCCTGTAATAACTGAACAAAGCCCATTAATGAACTTAAATCACAAAACTGAATAACTAATTGAATTTATCACCATTCCCCACAACTCACTAACATTGGCAGACAAATATATTAATGAACTTAAATCACAAAACTAAATAACTAATTGAATTTATCACCATTCCCCATAAGTCACTGGCATTGGAAGAAAAATACATAAATATAATAATCTAACTCAAATATGGGGGAATCGAGCGAAAATTTTCTACATCTAACTTAAACAAAAAATTTGAATTAAACCTCAAAAATACCTCAAATCATTCACTCAACTACTTGCATATGACTAAAATGGCAAGAACATGGTAATGGGTTCCTCCCGCGTTCCGTGGGAAAATATTATTTAATATGAAGAACAACCTTTGATAACAACAAATTATTGACATACTTACCTCTCATGCCATTGGACAGTAAAATATAGACCATAAAACTCAATCATTTACCTCACGCCCATCTCCATATGCTCAATTTAGAAGGAAAACCCAACAAACTATATGACTTATTCATGAATAAATATTTATTAAGCTTTATCCAATATACATATTTTTTTGGCAACTTTATCCCTCATATTGTAACAGTTGTCAGTTCATGAGAAGAAAAGAAGAAAAATAAATCAAAGGGTATTCAAAAATCAATGTATTTATGGTCATTATTCCAGAGATTCAATTTCTGTAAGAACAATTCCCTTGTTCGAGATAATGGGACTTCAAACTTTGATTACACAAAAATATGATTGATGCATTAAGTTTCATTCTATTGTAGCAGCTACAACCACCCTCCAAAATTTTGACTTAGCTTCATTTTGGAGCATCCATACCAACCTGTTGATGCCTCGAAAATCGCTGCAACAACATCGGGGAAAACCACCCGGTCCGGACCTTAATACAACTCCTTTTCTGTTTGGTGTGGTGGCTCCGACTGGAGATAATGGGACTAGTTTCCCAATAATGGATAAAAAGGGTATGGATAAATAAGTGTTTTTCTAATAAAATGGTAATGGATGAATGATTTAATCTAAAAGTAAAAATATGAATAACTATCATATCCCAGGAAATTTCTATTTTTAAGTGTAACGTTTGATAATCCCTATCCCAAACAAGCATATATATGACTCTATTTGGTAAGCAAAGACATTCATTCATATAATAATTACTTTGTTCAAATAGTTGAACAAAGTAATCAATAAAACATTATTACACTTATCCTTTATATATCATTGATACATATATGACTAAAATAATAACATCCAATAGTGAAAAATATAAGGAGTGTTGTTGAAAACACATACATATATCCAATGATAGCAAGAGTAATCAAATAATGATTCACATAAAAGAATGAAACTAGATCATAGATAATAGTACCATATGTGTCGTAAATCATTCCCGATATCAACCGCATTCGAGTTCCTTTTTCCAACTTAGAGATTCACATCAAGGTAATAGTGCACATCCCGTAAAAGCTTTCTTCGTTAGAATTTGGAATACTGGCCCAGTCTTTATAAAAAATATACCGGAAGCACAATAGTGCAACTTCCAGGTTTGAGTCTTATACAAAAACTGAGGACCTTTTCTAAATGCATGAAAGGGTCTATAAATACTAATTAAACTAACTAACTACAAAAATAAAATGCTATTTAATTGGTACAACTAAATCTTGAATATCTTCTGCACAACAGGTTTGTTAGTTGTCGGCATCATGATTCATCATTTCGGTTGTTCTCCCTTTGATCTGAGTTGACAGATTGCAAGCATCGGTTCCAATTCTGGAGGGCGGTTGAGACGAGAATGGAGCTGAGCTGAGTATGTGGCATCATGTATTTCGAGAATGATACAACCGATCACATCGATTAAACACTTGAGGCCGGCCCTTTGACTGTATGGTTTTACTAAGAAAAACCAATAGGTATCCCAAGTTAAACTTTGGATGCCTGCGATTAACCTTCCATTCTTCTCCAACTCTTGATTGCATGCTTGCTCCAATGTCTTAGCTGACAACAATTTACCTAGGGTACATTGTGAAATCATATTAGACAAATAGAGAGTGTTATTGATTAACTCAATTAAGTTACTTGTAGATAATCTACATCTGGAAACCTCTCTCTCTGCTTTCATCAGCTGTGACTGCCATTCTAAGAACAGGATCTCCTTGTGTGATTCTAGGATGTTGGGTAGATTTGTTGCCTGCCCCTCATTGGTGTCTTGCCAAGCAAGAAAATTTGTCAAGGTCTTGTCGGCCTGTTCTAAATCCTGTCTAGCATCAACTTATTTGTCAACTATTGATGCCGTTATATCACAAAGGGGCTCAACCAGAGAAATTTTATGACATAACAGTATTAACTATGTCACCAATGCCTTGTTAATTTGTAGTGCTTCGGCTCTGAAATCGGCAGGTTGTGGAAGACTCTTGAACTTATCTACTTGAAGTGACAGCTGAGCGATTTGCTCATCTTTCGTTTTCGCCATTAGTTCATTCATCGTCTTTAACCTAGCCAATGCTTCTGATAATTCTTTCTGCTTTTGTATTGCGCTTGAGTCTATTCTCTATTTTTCTTCAAGCAACTGCTTATTCAATTGATTGTTTAATTGCTGCTATGTTCATAATTGTTGTTCCAACTGTTCAAATTTCTGTTGTGCTTCGGACAACTGTGTTTGCAACAAAACAATTGCTTGGTCCTTTTCTTCAAGTAGATTACTCACCTCCGATGCCTTGTCCATAGTGGCTGCCGAATAAGCTTCGGCATACTGAGAAAGCTTCATTATATCACCGGAAGGGCCAAACTCTTCTTTCCAAACTACATTAGTTGTCTCTGTTTGCTCTGGAAACAGGGAAGGTTGATCAAGTCTTCTCCTTTTCCACTATCTTTTCACTACAGCCCTATGTTTTGGACTGTAAAAGACATCTAATGGAGGTATTTCCTCCACTTGCAAAATGATTTGATCAGAGGGATCTTTTGGAATTATTTCTAAATCCATGCTAGTGGGTAGGCCACTGGTTCCTTCACTCAGAACCTTTGTCGACGTTGTATCCTGTGTATCTGTTACTTTGGGTGTATTGGCACCTTTTGGACCTTCCAAATTTCTTATAATGGAGTCAAATTGTTGCCATTCATGGAGTAGTTATGATCAATCTGGGTATCCACATTGACATTTTCGCTGCCCTTATCCTGCTCCTTTTTCTGCTCTTCCTTGTACTCTTTCTCCTGCTCTTTCTCTTGTACTTTCTCTTTATCTTTCTCGAGAATATTTGATACAGCGGGAGGTTTGTTAATGATTTGTTGTTCAGGCTCGCTTGAATGTGTTGTCAGGGCAGTAGCTAATAAGTCCAGAGGTAGAGTTTGCAACCTCTATTCTCTGAGCTTATTGAATTCTACTAACCCTTCCTCATTATATCTCATTTTGGCCAGTGCTTGTACCTGGAATAATGACTCTGCCGAAGAAAACAAGTCATCAAAATCATCTTCTTTATGATCAAACCTCATGAGTTTGGCCTGTTCAAGCACATTATAGACAACTTTCCTTGGATCGAATCACTTATTAGGAATGGTTGCAAGGTTTAGCATGTTTATTTTATCTGCTTCCTTCTCCGCATGCTTGTAGTCGTGCAAAGTATAAACACCACATCTCAAAGGAAAAGTAGGCCAAGCCTGCTTTTTTGAAATCCTAAGAGTCTTGGATGTTCCTGCGATCGTAATTTGATAGGCTAATTCTCGAGCTAACAGCTTGTCAGGTATGTATAGAGGAAGGACATGAGGCCTTGTAAGGCTACCAAAAACCCTTATGTATGTGAATTTATCCTCCCCAAACCAGTTTCCTAGAGTGGTTAGGTCAATCTCTGCTTGTGAAGAAATCTTCAGGGCAGGCTTGTAAAAAATGGCACAGTAAATAGGCAACATAAAACCATTACAAATTTGGTACAGGTGGTCCTTATAGTGTGCTTTCCACAACTTTTGGTGATAAATGTGAATTGGCATGGGGTCTTGTGGAGTCCATCTCCACCCCAGTACAAGAAATTCAGAGTTGAAACAAAGAATATCTAAAATATAAGAACTAAAATAAAACAGAGGAATAGACCTATCGGTCACGCGAGTTTTATTTCTAAACTCAAGAATTGTAGTGGCTAGTTTATTTGACAATATATTTCCCCAATCCATTATCTCACTGTTAACTACCGCTTCCATTAAAGGAACCATTTCAATAGTGAATTTTACATAATCATGTAATCCCCAAATCCTACACATCATTGCCCCGGCGTAACAGTAAGGAGAACATAATGAATCTACAGAGTACTTACCTGAAGATTCATGTTGTGCCTTGTGGGGTTCTGTCTCCATTCTCAAATTGGGGCCGATTCAGTTTCATTCTCACTTGTGAACTTCTCAAGAAATGCTTTATTGTATTTCTTTTGTGGTTCAGGCAAGTGATACATTTTTCTTAAATCATTAGGTTGGAATGAGCCGAATACTCTTCCATCGACTGTGCAAAATGTTCTATTTAAAACAAGGATTTCCTCTACTACCCATCGCACTACATCTGTATACGGAAGAATTTTTTCTCGAGCTGCTATTTGGTGTAGATATGAGTCAGCTAAGTCCTTCAAGGAAGCCTCTGATTTTCTAGTTGAATCTGCGGTAGCTTGCACTGATATTGTTTCAGGATTTTCAGCGTCAATTAGATTATATATGCTTTGCTAGCTTGTGTTTCTGAGGCCAAGACACGTAGTGTCTAAAATTAGTCCCTTCTTGCTTGGTCCTGGATCAGTGGTAGATTGCCCTGTTACTCCGGGGGTCGATGCTACCGCAAATCTCTTGGATTTCTTTCCCATTTGGCTTGAATTTGTTACTTCGGCAGAGCTCTGCGCAAGGAATAAAATGAACGTAATACAGAGAATAGGTGGTGTGAGCCAATATGAAAGAGTTATATCAATTAACGAATAATGAAAGATTAAAATAATACTACCGCAGATACAATCTCAGTGGAGATCTCGACATAGCTGCTTCATTAATTGGCCACTTTAACCTGTGAATCATTTTTAATACCCATCATATTGTTTATATGCCGAATGATTCATTCAAGTGTGGCTTGAGTTTTTTGGCGGATAATCACAAGTAAATCGCTATCGGGAACGGGAAGGCTTTTAATAATAATATAAAATAATGCATGCAAGCCTTTTCAATATATTTTGAAACTCGCACCTTGCTTTATCGGATCACAATCGGAGATGTGCTTGGGTAGTAATATTTATGTCATTGCAAAATCCCCGATCTCCGATGGCGATACACCTTATCGCATCGGAGGTTTTAAAAGTGTCTTAACATGTGGTGCGCTACATCCCTCGATTGCCGATAGCGATATCACATCGGAGAAATAGTGGGAGGGCGTTTTGTTATACTTTCTTGCCTTTCCCGATAACCGATAGTTATTCACTTTTTGGATTGGGGTAAACCAATGGGTCTTTGCATTATGTTTTCCTTGTTGTTGCGATATGCGATCTTGCAATCGCTTTATCACAATAATAAAGAATTATATATTTATTTCATAAGATCGAATCATATTTGTTCAAAAGGTTTATAATATATCGTTTCCTTTGGACCTTTTGATGAAGGATGAGTTGATACCAATTTTATTCACACATCTATATTTAAAAGGGACCCATTTCATATTATGGTTAAAAAGAAAAATTTTATGAAATGGGGGGTTGTTGTATAGCACAACAATTGGAAATTCACTCGGAGAAACAGTTATCTCTGAAAAATGTTGAATACCTAAACTTTCTTTATATAGAAATCTTATCTAAGAGGAGAATTCTAATATAACATAAATTCTGAATCTAATAATAGCTATTTTTGCTAGTTTCTTCTCTTGTTAAAATTAAAAACATTCTAAGTTTTAAATTAGCCTTAATTGGTTGATAATGATAAAACAAATAACCTTTCCAACTTAGCTTTATAATGACTCCTTTGTCATAGGTAGAGCCTCTGCTACCAGCAAACGATTATAGTCTCGACAGGGATACCTTTTAACCATTTAATCATCCATTATCCCATCCATTTCAAAGTATAATTAGAAGAATGAATCCAAAAATATGCCTTCATATTTTGTATCTCTTTTTCTTTTTTCTTATATTGCAAGATAAAAATCCATTGTCCTGGTTTGGTGGCCAGTTGTTTGACAATGCCATTCACTGGTTGTAATTTAACTAAACAAGCTGGCTCGTGATGAGACCCCTTGTTTTATAATTATAAGCCATTACCCTATTTTGGTATGCAGTATTGGTAATGTCAGTTGAACTATTCCCCAATGATCATGGTAAGAAGGCTTGTAATAAGACACCTTATCTTTTATATCAAATATATTTTAGAATTACACTCTGAGTAATCATAAACTTTGATGAATGGGATGGACAATTTTCTCCTTAAGAGAGCACGGATGACAAGGTAAGAGTTGAAGATGCTAAGATTGAATCAATTTCTGTTTTTATATTGATAACCATTTTTGGCCATTTGAAAACATTAAAATGATTTACAGTAGTTCTAAATCTCGAGAAGATTTCACAAAAATAAAATGGGGTTTCAAAATCTAAATATACCTAATTTCCTAGAAATTTTCCTTTTGTTTAAGGTTTCCATTTTAAAAGTAAATATCAAAACTATTTCTTTTGAGCAACTTTTTCAATATAGCAAAGGCCAATGGAAGATATCTTACAACTTTATTTTCCGATAATCCTAAAAAACTATGAATACAAATTTTGCTGAAAATTGAATATTTACAAAAGGAGAAGGGGTTACCTCCTCAATTGAAGAATTTTTTCAAGATAAGGCCATTAACAGGAAGAGAATCTCTCTTACCTGACAGATCTTGCAATATGAAAGTAGAATGGCCTATCTTCTCATTGATTTGAAATGGTTCGAGCCACATTTTCTGGAACTTAGTGTGTTTTCCTTTATCCTCATGGGCTTTGTCCCATTTCAGAACTAGATCACCAACTTGTAATTGTTTTGAACTGGATGAAGTTGAATCAAAAGATGACTTGATAATTTGCTGATTTTTTGCATGTATAATTCTGGCCTTTTCCCTTTCTTCTTCTAATTTTAAAATTTGATCATGTCTTAGTTGTATAGAAGATGAGGGACTTTCTTCAATAAACTGCACCAGGGGCTAGAGATGGAAGTAATAAATTGGTTGGTAGGACTGCTTCCTTCCCATATACAAGATTAAATGGAGAAGTACCTATGGAAGCCTTCTGTGTTATTTTGTCAGCCCATAGTGCAAATATCAAAGATTTATGCCATTTTTTTTATGATTCTGCTCAATAGTTTGCTTAATGATTTTGACGAGATTTTTATTGGTGGATTCTGCTAAACCATTACCTTGGGGATAGTAATTCGTAGAATATTTCAATTTAAACCCTCTTTTGATAGTGAACTCAAACATAGAATTTCTAGAGAAATAAGATGCATTGTCAAAAACAAGAGTGTTTGGGACACCAAACCTGGTAATAATGAATTGATCTATGAACTCTATAATTGCTTCAGAGTTTGTTGTCTTCAAAGGAATTGCCTCAACCCACTTAATAAAGTAATCAGTGGCAGTAAGGATATACTTATGTTGTTTGGATGAATGTGGAGTGATTTCCCCAATGATATCCAATCCCCATTGCTCGAAAGGGTGTTCAATGTTGACTGGTTGCAAAGGTAAAGCTGGTTTTCTTTGTCTTCCACTGGAGATTTGAAACTTCGGCATTTCCTTACGTATTCGTGAGTGTCTCTGAACAGGGTGGGCCAATAATATCCAACATGAATGATTTTGTGGGCTGTTGTATCAGCTCCAAAATGTCCTCCTGCTGGTCCGTCATGTAGCTCCTGCAAAACTTTTTGTGCTTCATGTTTTTCTAGGCATCTTAATAGAATTGAATCATAATTTCGCCTAAACAATACATCATCTACAATTATGAAGTTTTTCGCTTTTAATCTAATGGCACGTTTGTTTTTATAGGAGAGATTAGAAGGCACCTATCCATTTTTTAAATAGAAAATCAGATCTGCATAGTGTGATTCAGGATCTGTGATACTTATCTGATTGATTTCTTCAGTATCTTCTGTACCTTCTGATTCTTGAATGTTGGATGCTCCTGCTAATAACCTGCAAAAACCTTGGCCTCTAACAATCTTTGTTGGCTTGATTTCTAAGTCATATTCTTGTAATGTTGTGACCCAATTTGCTCTTTTTTCTCCTAATTCCCTTTGAATTAGTAATTGTCTTACTGCTGAAAAAGGAACTATAACTTTTGTGTGAGTGTTTAAGAGGAAGGGTTTGTAGTGTTTGACGGCTTTGTACACAGCAAAGGCTTGCTTTTCAACTTCCCAATAATTAAGTTCACCACCTTGAAGATTTGAACTAAAAAATGAAATTGGTGCCTCCAAGTTTTGATCATTAATCTGAGTTAGCACTGCTGCATAGGATGAGGTGGATGCGAGAGTATACAATATGAAATGACTTGAAAAATTGGGAGTGCTTAAAGCAGGGGCGTTAATTATTGATTGTTTGATATAATCAAATGCCTCTTTTTCTGCAGATACCCATTTAAACACCGAATTTTTCTTAATCATTGTTTGCAATGGTAAAATAATCTAGGAAAAATCTGGGACGAATCGTTTAACAAAGTTAATTTGACCCAAAAATGACTGCATGGATTTTTTATTATGAGGGAATGGAATATCAGAAATCTCTTTAATTCTATCTGGATCAATATAAATACCATCTTTTGAAACAATGAAGCCCAAGAGCTTTCCTTGTTTAAGAGCAAAAAATGACTTTTTTGGATTGAGCGAGATACCATACCTTCTGCAGCGTTCAAAGATTTGTTTTAAATCATGTAAATGATTAGACCTTTTCTTGGAAAATACAGTAATATCATCTAAATAGACAACTACTGTTTTATTGATCAATCCTTTGAATGTTATGTCCATTGCTCTTTGGAATATAGCTCCTGCATTGATAAGTCCAAAAGGCATTTTTTGGTAAGCATAAGTTCCCCATTTAGTTCTGAAGGTAGTTTTAAGCCTGTCATCAGGATGGACCAAAATCTGGTTATATCTTGAAAAACCATCTAAAAAGGACATCAACTCAGAACTAGCTACTGAATGGAGTATCTTCTCCATGGTAGGTAAAGGGAAGTTATCCTTTTGGCTTGCTTTATTAAGATTTCTGAAATCTATGCAAATCCTGATGTCGCCATTTTTCTTTCTAACAGGCACCATATTAGACACCCAGTTTGAATGTCTGACATGAAAAATCATCTTAGCCTTTAAGAGTTTGTTTAGTTCGGTTTTTATTTGACTCTCTAGGTTAGGATGAATTTTCCTTAACTTCTGTTGGATTGGTTTTTGTTCAGAAAGCATTGGAATAGTATGTTGAATGATCGATGCATCGTATGTTTTCAAATCATCATATTTCCAAGCGAAGACATATTTATTTTTTCGTAATAACCTAATGAATGTTGTTCTTTCTTCTAAAGAAAGTCATAATCCCAAATTGATGTTTTGAGGGTTTTCCTCACTACCTAGGTTTATCAATTCAAATCTTAAAGTGGAACTCTGGAGCTTTGAATTGGTCACTTGTTTAAACTTGTATTTAATATCATAAAGATCTTCTAGCTTAACCACTGGTTTTGGTATTGAGTTTTCTTCTTGCTTTTCTTTCATTTGAAGGTCATGATCACTTTCATCAATGATTTGATCATCATAGGACTTGTCGGAAGTTAAGAAATTTAAAATGTCTTCGTCATGATTGAACACTCGTGAATTGGTGACATTGTCGGTAATTGATGGTCTAAAAATTAACTCTATTGAAAATCTATCTGGGTTGTAATCTTCGGAAGGTAGGAGTTTGGAAGCAACATTAGCTAGGAAGTCTGTCGCTGCATTCTGGGATCTAAGGATAGGAGAAATATTGAATGCTAAAAATTGATATATGAGTTCCTGCACCAAAGACTGATAGTGTTTGAGATGACTAGAAAGACAGTGAATTGTATTTCTAACTTGTTTTATAACAATTTCTGAATCACCAAACACTTTCAAATATTGAACTTTAAGACCAATAGCTTTATAGAGTCCTTAAACTAAGGCGTCATATTCAGCCGTATTATTTGTGCATTCAAATTCCAATCTACATGATAACATAGTTTTTTCTCCTTCAGGGCTAACTAAAATACACCCTGCTCCTGCACCTTCACTAGATTTAGACCCATCAAAGTATAGTGACCAAAATAAAGAATTATCAACAATTTTATTTATAGTTTCCTCAGCAATATTGACACATCTTGATCTATCGGTTTGTGAAAAATTTTCAATTTGGGATGTGAAATTATTAACTGAGAAAGGAGATGGTTGGGCAGTGAAATTGCCAAAGAATGATTCGGATGAGTAATTCCCCAAAATATTGTTATTGAATGCTATTGGTTGATTCTCCTGTTCAAATTCAGTGACAGTATGGGTCATATGTTTCTCCCGATCGATTTTGATCTGATCTGGCTTTCCTTTATAAGGTAGCCACATATGGGACCAATCGGTAGAAATATAACCGTCGAGTTTCTCAGACCAGTCTCTACTCAAAATTAAACCATAAAATTCAGGTATATCAGTGATTAAAATATCAATTCTCTGAAGCACTCGTGGATCAGCTGATAACCTGATAGGTACGGATTTGATTTCCCCTAAAACCTGGACCTTGGTTCTATCCAAATGTACATTATGAATTGCAGACTTTTTGGGTTCAATGTTTAGTTTGGAACAAACTGAGGCTGGCATTATGTTAGAGGATGCCCCTGAGTCAATCAAACAGTTGTGTAGATTTCTATTATAGATCTCATAGGTCAAGAGAAAAGGGGGAGTATGAGAATTTGATCTATCTCCGATTAAAATTGCATCAGTAGCTTCTACTCTACCAGGGGGTGGTTGACCTGAATCATTTACAGCTTTGGAGAACACAGCATTAGGAAGAGGTGAAGAAGGTACTGCATTTAGTTCCTTAAGAAGCAATTTCTGCTGATGTTTGAGTTTTCTAATTTCAAACATATTTATGTTTGCCTTTGTCTTCTTCATATCATCGATAATATTGTAATCCATTGAATCTGATACTACCAACGTCTTAGATGTTGAGGGTATGTTTGAAGATGATGGTTGATTTTGGGATGTTATCACCACAGATTTCTTTGTGGGAACCTTTTCTTTTATAGTAGTGGTACCTGCACTCCTTTTCTTTGAAATTGACTGAACAATTTCAGGAGTACCTTTACTCCTGGTAGTCACAAGGAAAGCTTCTTGTTCATTTTCTGTATCGGAGTTAGGTAAAATGAAGTCCCACATCCCATGGCATTCGACAATCTCCTATTCTTCGGGTTCCTGGGATGGCAAGACTATTTCATTTTCTTCTTCCTCTTCAGGATCTGAGTTTGCATTAGATATAACATTTGGTGGTTTTGACTCAGGTTTCTTAAAATTTTTAAATGGCCTCTTTGTTGAAGTTTCAGCTACTTGTTTTTTGATTTCAACCATTTCATTTGACATAGTCTTGAGGGCCTTTTGCAGACCCTCCGTATCATATGGATATTTAGGGGTTTTCTTCTTTGAATCATCTTTAAAAGAAACTTTTTTGGATTTTCTATCTTCAAGAGTAGCTTTCTTTTCTAAAGCAATAGTGTGTTTCTCTACAGCAAGCACCTCTTTCATGTTTTCAGCTAAAGTTGGTTTTGCAGCTCTATCTACAAAAATGGCTATATTTGAAGGTAGGGTTGTTATATACCATTCGCTTCTGATTTTCTCACTTGGTTTAGAGTCAGTTGGAATCTTATTCAAGAGTTCATTGAATCATGAGTTGAATTCCTTGATAGGTTCTCTAGATTCTACCCTAAGATTCGAAAGATTGTTGATTAATGTTGCTAAAGATCTATCATCGCCATACTTAGTGAGAAACTGTTCTTGAAAAATGTTCCAGCTGGTAATGGATCCAGAGGGCAAGGAAAAATACCAAGACCCAGCTGATCCTTGAAAAGTATAAGGGAAAATCCTAATGACAACATCTTCCTGTGTCACCCCTTTTAAATTAACTGATAACATGAAATTGTTAATATGTTCTTCGGCCAGTGTTCTGGCATCTGGATTAAATTTCGGCAACCATTTTTCAGGAGAATCTGGCAATGGATGTAATGGTGCAGGCATAGTGACTGCACCAGGACTATTCCATGGATTCTGAGCCATCGTAGAACTAATAACAAATGATATTGTTGATGATATTCCTGATGTTTTGGGAGGAGTTGATATTGAAGATTGGATAGGTTGGGATGTTGAGGTTGTTGATCCCTGCTGAAAAACAATGGTAATGGAGGAGTGGATGGTTGAATTCGCACTGGGGAAGATGAAATGGAGGATGATGATGAGAAAGTCTCACTGTCTGATCCTTTAGTGTTCTTTTTAGCCTTTTTCCTTTTCGGCAAAGGCAACGCAGTAGGTTCAATACCGAGCTTTCCGCTTTGAAGTCTGGTGAGAGGGTAAGGTAGATTGAATTGTGAAGTCTCACTACCTCGAGATACTTCATATTTCTGTGGTGATATCGAAAAGCCTTGAAGTTTCTGTATGAGAGACTGAACTTCAGGAGACTCAGGACTTAATCGATCTGGAGTATGGTGGGATTGAGCAGTGGTAGTTGACTCCTCTTCTTCTCATTTGAATACCGGTGTTCCAGAATGCAAACAGGAGGTCCGAGGTGAGGTGGAGGGAGATTTGCTCTCAGAATGGTCTATAGGTTTTGGTTTTCTCTCCATTCATAGTTCAGGCCCTCCTTCTAGCACCAAAAAATGTTGATGCCTCAAAAATCGGTGCAACAACATCGGGGAAAACCACCCGGTCCGAACCGTAATGCAGCTCCTTTTCCGTTTGGTGTGGTGGCTATGACCTGAAATAATGGGACCAGTTTCCCAATGATTAATAAAAAGGGATGGATAAATGGGTGGTTCTATGATATAATGATAATGGATGAATGATTTAATCTAAAAAGTAAAAATATGAATAACTATCCTATCCCGGGAAATTTCTGCTTTTAGTGTAATGTTTGATCATCTTTATCCACAAACAGGCATATAGATGACTCTATTGGTAAACAAAGACATTTATTCATATGATAATTACTTTGTTCAAATAGTTGAACAAAGCAGTCATTAAAAACATTATTACACTATCCTTTATATATCACTGAAACATATATGACTAAAATAATAACACTCCTTAAACATTCAATAGTGAAAAATATAAGGATTGTTGTTAAAAACACATACACATATCCAATGATAGCAAGAGTAAACAAATGACGATTCACATAAAAGAATGAAACAAGATCATAGATAATAGCACCATATGTGATTTGAATCACTCCCGATATCAATCGCATTCAAATTCCTTTCTCCAAATTAGAAACACTTTCACATCAAGGCAATAGTGCACATCCCATCAAAGCTTTCTTCGTTAGAATTTGGAATACTGGCCCAATCTTTATAAAAAAATATACCAGAAGCACAATAGTGCAACTTCTAGATTTGAGTTTTATACAAAAACTGAGGACCCTTTCTAAATGCATGAAAGGGTCTATAAATACTAATTAAACTAACTAACTACAAAAATAAAAAGCTATTAATTGGTATAGCTATATCTTTAGTATCTTCTCCACAATAGGTTTGTTGGCAGTCGGCAGCATGATTCATTGTTTCGGATGATCTCCTTTTGATTTGAGTTGGCAAATTGCAAGCATCGCTTCCAATTCTAGAGGACGAGTGAGACGAGAATGTAGTTGAGCTGAGTGTGTGGCATCATGAATTTCGGGAATGATACAACCGATCGCATTGGTTAAACATTTGAGGGCGGCCCTTTGACTGTATGGTTTTACTAAGAAAAACCAATAGGTATCTCAAGTTAAACTTTGGATGTGGACAATTAGTCTTCCATTCTTCTCCAATTCTTGATTGCATGCTTGCTCCAATGTTTTGGCTGATAGCAAATTACCTACGATGCATTGTGAAATCATGTTAGGCAGATAAAGAGTGTTATTGATTAGCTCAATTAAATTACTTGTAGATAATCTGCACCTGGAAATCTCTCTCTCTCTGCTTTCATCAGCTATGACTGCCATTCTAAGAAAAGGATCTCCTTGTGTGATTCTAGAATTTTGGGTAGATTAGCTGCTTGCCCTTCATTGGTGTCTTGCCAAGCAAGAAAGTTTTCAGAGTCTCATCGGCCTATTCCAAATCCTGCCTAGCATCGACTGATTTGTCAACTATTGATGTCGTTGTATCACAAAGGGGCTCAAGCAGAGAAATGTTATGACATAACAGTCTTAACTATGTAACTAATGCTTTGTTAATCTGTAGCGCTTTGGACCTGAAATCTGCAGGTTGCGGAAGACTCTTGAACTTCTCTACTTGAAGTGACAGCTGAGCGATTTGCTCATCTTTCGTTTTCATCATTAGTTCATTCATTGTCTTTAACCTGGCCAATGCTTCGGATAATTCCTTTTGCTTTTGTATTGCGCTTGAGTCTATTCTCTGTTTCTCTTCAAGCAATTGCTTATTCAATTGATTTTTTATTTGCTGCTGTGTTGATAGTTGTTGTTCCAACTGTTCAATTTTCTGTTGTGCTTCGGACACCTGCGATTGCAACGAAACAATTGCCTGGTCCTTTTCTTTAAGTAGATTACTTACTTCCGATGCCTTGTCCATAGTGGCTGCCGAATAAGCTCTGGCATACTGAGAAAGCTTTGTTAGGTCATTGGAAGGGTTAAACTCTTCTTTCCACACTACACTAGCTGTCTCTATTTGTGCTGGAAACAAGGAAGATTGATCAAGTCTTCTCCTCTTCCTCTGTCTTTTCACTACAGCCCTGTGTTTGGGACTGTAAAAGACATCTAATGGAGGTATGTCCTCTGTCTGCAAAATAATTTGATCAGAGGGATCTTTTGGAATCATTTCTAAATCCGTGCTAGGGGGTAGGTTGTTGGTTCCTTCATTCGGAACCGTTGTTGACGCTGTATCTTGTCCATCTGTTACTTTGGGTGTATTGGCACCTTATGGACCTTCCATATTGCTTATAATAGAGTCAAATTGTTGCCATGCTTGGAGTAGTTTAGGATAAATCTGAGTATCCACATTGATATTTTCGCTACCCTTGTCCTGTTCTTTTTTCTTCTCTTTCTTTTGCTCTTTCTCCTGCTCTTTCTCTTGTTCTAGTTCTTTTCCTCTTTTGAGAATCTTTCCTACAGCAGGAGGTTTGTCAATTATTTGTTGTTCAGGTTCACTTGATTGTGTCGTCGAGGTAGTAGCTAATAAGTCTAGAGGTAGAGTTTGCAACCTCTATTCTTTGAGCCTATTGAATTCTACTAGCCTTTCATCGTTATATCTCATTTTGGCCAGCATTTGTACCTGGAATAATGATTCTGCCGAAGAAAACAAGTCATCAAAATCATCTTTCTCATGATCAAACCTTGTAAGTTTGGCTTGTTCAAGCACAGTATAGGAAAATTTCCTTGGATCTAATTGCCTATTAGGAATAGTTGCAAGATTTAGCATGTTTATTTTCTCTGCCTCCTTCTCCGCATGCTTGTAGTCGTGCAAAGTATAAACACCGCATCTCAAAGGAAATGTAGGCCAAGCCTGCTTTTTAGAAGTCCTAAGAGTTTTGGATGTTCCTGCTGTTGTAATTTGGTAGGCCAATTCTCGGACTAACAGCTTGTCAGGTATATACAGAGGAAGGACATGAGATCTTGCAAGGCTACCAAAAATCCTTATGTATGTGAACTTGTCTTCCCCGAACAAATTTCCTACAACAGTTAGGTCAACCTCTGCTTCCGAAGAAATCTTTGGGGCAGGCTTATAAAAAATGGCATAATAAATAGGTAACATAAAACCATTACAGATTTGGTACAAGTGGTCCTTATAGTGCGTCTTCCATAACTTTTGGTGATAAATGTGAATTGGCATGGGGTCTTGTGAAGTCCATCTCCACCCCAGTACAGGAAATTCATAATTGAAACAAAGAGTATCTAAAATATAAGCACTAAAATAAAACGGAGGAATAGACCTATCGGTCACGCGAGTTTTTGCTCTAAACACAAGAATTGCAGTGGCTAATTTATCTAATAATATGTTTCCCCAATCCATTACTTCACTATTAACTGTTGCTTCCATTAAAGGAACCATTTCAATAGTGAATTTTGCAGAATCATGCAATCCCCAAATTCTACACATCATTGCCCCGGCATAACAGTAAGGAGAACATAATGAATCTACAAAGTACTTACCTGAAGATTCATGTTTGTGCCTTGCGAGGTTTTGTCTCCACTCCCGAATTGGGGCCGATTTAGTCTCATTCTCACTTGCGAACTTCTCAAGAAATGCTTTATTGTATTTCTTTTGAGGTTCGGGCAAGTGATACATTTTCCTTAAGTCATCTGGCTGAAATGAGCTGAAGAAAATAATTCTGTCCAGAAATTTCTAGTGAAAATGGGATCTCCGTCGCTTACAATAATCTTTGGGTTTCCATGTAGCTTTTGAATTGTTTCCATAAATGCATTAGCAACTATACTGGCTTTAAATTAATAAGATAATGCATAAAAGTGTGCATACTTGGTAAGTCTATCAACCACTACCATGCTGACACTCTTTCCTTTGGACTTGGGTAAACCTATGATAAAATCCATTGAAACCTCCTCCCAACATTGACTTGGAATGGATGAAAGATGTAACAAACCCGAGGTCCTAATTGTCTCAACTTTATTTTGTTAGAAAACCAAACATTCCGCCACAAAATTTTGAATATCAGATTTAAGGCCATCCCCAAAAAATTCCTTCTTAACCCTGTGGTAAGTTTTTAAAAATCCTGAGTTCCCTCCTAAGGGAGAGGTGTGCAATTCCAGAAGAATATTTGGTTCGAGTTGGTAATTCTTACAAAGGTATAAGCAATATTTGTACCATAATGAATAATTTTTCCAGCTAAATGTATCAGATGTACTGGGATCTTGTTGCAACTTTTGAATGAGTGCCCACACTTCTTCGTCATTCTTCCATTCATCCGTTGCTTCGATTATCCAATCTGGTTGGATAATAGAAATGGCACAAAGAAATGCTTCCACATCCTCATCCTTTCTTGAGAGTGCATCTGCAACAACATTTTGCTTCCCTTTTTTGTAGATGACTTCAAATTCATAACCCAACATCTTTTTGACCCATTTTTTGCTACTCTTTTGAAGATAGTATTTGTTCTAAATATTTAAGACTATCATGATCCTTTTTTACCTTGAAGTGTCTTCCCATTTGGTAAGGTCTCCATTTATTAAGTGCATGCAATATTGCTAACATTTCCTTCTCATAAATATATTTCTGTAAATACTTTCCTTTGATTGTACGACTTTCAAAAGCAACAAGTCTCCCTTCTTGCATTAGAAAAACACTAATTCCATTCCCTGAGGCATAACATTCTACAATAAAAGTTTAAAGGATTGGGGTTCAAAAATGTTCCATTACCTCTTTAAGATGTTTAAAGGCCTTGGCTGCTTTTGGAGTCCAAGAAAATGCATGTTTCTTCAATAATGTTGTTAGAGGTGTTGCTATTCTCCCATAATTCTTAACAACATGTGATAAGAACATGTCAACCCGAGAAATTTTCCCAGATGCTTTATGGATGTGGGGATTTCCATTACTTAATGGCTTTAATTTTTCTAGCGTCTACCTTAACATCTTCATGAGATACAATATGAGCCAGATATTCCACCTCATGTACTCTAAAGAAACATTTGGAGGTTTTTTCATATAATTGTTTCTCCTCCAATAGCTTGAGCACCCTATCAACATGTTGAACATGATACTTCCAAGAATTTCTATAGATTAATATATCATCAAAAAATATTAACACAAATTTTCTAAGGAAGGTTTTGAAAATGGAATTCATCAAACCTTGAAATGTAGAAGGTGCATTGATAAGGCCAAAAGGCATGACCAAAAATTCATAATGACCTTCATGAGTTCTAAATGTCATTTTCGAAATATCTTTAGTATTCATTCTGATTTGATGATATCCTAAACAAAGATCCAACTTGGTGAAGCGAATTTCTCCATATAGTTCATCCAATAATTCATCAATGGCAGTTGGGAAATTTATATTTCATAGTGAACTTGTTGAGCTCCCTATAATCCAGAAACATGCACCATGATCCATCCTTTTTGTGCACCAACACTACTGGGGCAGAGGAAGAACTTTGACTAGGTTGAATTATAGCAACCTCTAGCATTTTTGCAACCATACATTTGATTTCACTCTTTTGGGCATAAGGATATCTGTAAGACCCGATGTTTGGATGAACACTTCCTGGAATCAAATGAATAGCATGATCATGATCACAAATAGGTGGGAGGCCTTTGGGAGTCTTAAATAACTTGGAATGATTTTCCAAGACTTTTTGGAGATCTGGAGAAATAGATTATTTCGATGTGGGAACCTCTAGTGAACATAATTTTACAATTACACCCCATTGCTCTTTCTTTAGAATCTTTTTCATGCCATTAGAGATGATTATATTTCCTTGTTTCCCTATGATACCCCCTAATTCAACTTCCTTTCCTTGCAAAAAAAATCATGAAAAGTTCTTGAAAATTAAAATCTATCGCACCCTAAGATTGTAGCCATTGGACTCCTTGTACAATATCAACACCACTCATTGGAATGGAAAACATTGGACTATTCAATTCCTTGGCTATATTACAATGAATAAAATTATGGGTACTATCGAATAAATCAACACTATTATCTTTTTGTTCTTGATATGTACTTCTATCTTGAGAGTTTAAATAGTGGTAATTCCTACCAATGCATTACAAGATATGGTTATATTTATTTATTCTTTCTCTGGGGTTGGTTCCTGGTGTATATCATTTTTTTTTATGTTTCTTGTTCCTTTTCTTCCTCCTCTTCACAATCTATGTAAAATAATTTCTTCTTAGCACACTTATGACCTTTAGTGTATTTTCTATCACAACTGTAACACATTCGTTTTTCCATTTTTTCTTCTAATTGTTGTGGTGTCAACCTTGTAGGTTGTGGAAGGTTAGGGAGAACAACCCTTCCATCTTTATAGTTGTGAGTGGCAAGATTCCTTGTTTCCATAATTTTTCTTTCAATTTTTCTTGCCAACATGAATGCCTTCTCCAATGAATCGATTCCCAAAGGCGAACCTCATGTTGGATGTTATTCTTTAAATTACCTATGAACACATCAATCCTATGCTCCTCTGGAATATTATTTACCCTTATATTAAATTTTTGGAAGTCCTCAATGTCCTCTGCCATTGAACCCTTTTGTTTGAGATTTATCAATTGGCTAAAGAAGGTTTTTCTCCTTGTATCCTCATAATGTGCTATATTTTTTTCCGTAAAAATTGACCAAGTGACAAGTGGTTTATGAGAAAAAAATCCATTGATACCATAAAAATTGATTGGGTTATAAATATAAAGTTTCAATGTGTACCTTTTGTGTGTATTTCACAATATGAATATCAAAATATTTCTCCATTTGTAGTGTCCATGTTACCGGATCCTTGCCAACAAACTTTCTCATATTGATCATTGGAATATGGTGGGTCTTCAATCCCATGTTAGAGTCTATGAAATCATGATTAACATTTCTTTTATTCTCACCATGGGTTTCATCTAATACCTGTTCTCCATTAGGAATAATTTCTTGTAGCAACTTTGTCAAACCTTCCTTCAAACCTTCCATGTCTACTTTAAAACCATTATTCAAATCTTCCATGTTGCCTTTTATTTTTGTTTCTATACCATCCATATTAGCTTTCATGCCATTGTTTAAACCTTCTATGTTTTATTTTAATCTATTATTCAAACCATTCATCTTAACTTCCATTTTATTTTTGGTTACTCTTTGTGAGAGAAAAAATTGTTGCACTTGGTCTCGTAATTTTGATATACCATGTTGCATTTCTTATTCTTATTTATGTGTCATAGTAGATCTTTCTGGTTGCTTACTAGGTGTTTCAATTTTATTATTTTAGGTCATTTCGAAATCAAACAATGATATATATGCTTCACCATGCCCTTTCAATCACTTCAAACTGATTTTTCAAACAAAAGTTATGCAATTAAAAAAAATTACGCACATTTTTCTTGCTTTTAGGAGCTTGATCTTGAAAAGATTGTAACTCTGTAAATTCAGATCTCCAAGTTCTAACATTTCATCCTATGGTAACTCTCTGAGTCCTCTTTCCAACCCCACAATTCTAACCTAGATTTTATTCTTCAAGAAAATGTTATGCCCAATCTCCCACAATGACCTAGTTATAGACTAGTTCAGTGGAGTGAACTTGTATGGAGTTCTACGTGTCACTTTTTCGACCTTCTGCCCTGAAAATGATATCCAAGAAACTACAGTCTGTACTCTTTCTATCAATTTTTACGAAATTAAAATACAATCCCCCAAGGGAAAGTTATGACGATTTTCCCAAGGTAACTTGTTTGAGATGGAATTCTGGAGCCTGCAAAAACCCTAAATTCCTTGGATCATATCTCCAAAAATATAGTGAGACAATATCTGAAATGCATACACTAGGTTCTTCAATATTTTTTTATCCATGTTGTTTTAATTTTAGCTTCTGAAGCTTCGTAGAAAAAAAAGTTATAGCGAAAATTCCACGATGACCTGTTTGAAGTAGTGAAACCATAGAATCCAAAGTTGTGATACCAAATGTTATGCAACGAGCTCACAAATAGATAGATCAACGACTTAAAAATTATCTTGTTTGAGGGGGAAACCTCCTTTAAATTACATAAATGAATAATTCTTGGATGATTCAAATGAAAAAACCTCCTTTCTATATATAGGAGCCTAAGGGGTCACAATATAATTAGAGCCAACATAACAATAATAATGTAAGGGCACAACAATAACAATAGTGGGCTTCTATGGGGAATAATAATAACAATATGGGGACAACATGGACACAACAATAACAATAAGGGGCTACATTGATAATAAAAATGAGGGAATACACTAGTATTATAGGAACCTAACAAGCACCCTATAATCTGAACACATATGCCATGATCCATCTTTCTTGTGCACCAACACTACTGGAGTAGAGAAAGAACTTTGACTAGGTTGAATTATACCAACATATAGCATTTCTAGAACCATACGTTCAATTTCACTCTTTTGGGCATAAGGATATCTGTAAGGCCTGATGTTTGGATTAAAAATTCCTAGAATCAAATGAATAGCATGATCATGATCCTGAATATGTGGTAGGCCTTTGGGAGTCTCAAACACCTTTGAATGGTTTTACAAGACTTTTTGGATATTTGGAGAAAGAAATGATTTCGATGTTTGAACCTATAGGGGGCATAATTGTGCAATTATGCCCCATTGTTCTTTCTTTAGAAGATTTTTCATACCATTTGAGCTGATTATCTTTCTAGGTTTCCCTGCGACACCCCTTAATTCAAATTCCTTTCCTTCCCAAAAAAATTTGAAGAAAAGTTATTGAAAATTGAAAGTATCATCCCCAAAGATTGTAACCATTAGAATCCTAGTACAACATAAACACCACCCATTGGAATAGAAAGCATTGGACTATTCAATACATATTCCCCATGGTTAGCTTGATATTATGATAGTTTCCAGAGCAATTTATAGTTCCTTAATTTGCAACCATCACTTGACACTTTGGAGCTAGATATAGGAAACAATTCAATTCCTTGGCTATCTTACAATGAATAAAACTATGGGTACTCCCTGAATCAATCAACACTAATACCTTTTTCTTCTTAATATATCCTTCTATCCTGAGAGTTTGAGGAGTGGTAATTCCTACCAATGCATTACAAGATATGATCAGATTCATTTCTTCTTTCTCGGGGGTTGGTTTATAGTGTATATCCTTCACTTTTGATGTTTGTTCCTGGTGTATATCCTTCAATTGGATAAAGAAGGTGTTTCTATTTGTATATTCATAATGTGCTATCATTTCCTTCGTAAACATTGACCAGGTGACAAGCAGTTTATGAGAAGAAATCCATCTATACCATACAAACTGATTTGGTTCTAAATATAAAGATGCAATACATACCTTTTATGAGGGTTGCACATCATGTAGATCAAAATATTTCTCCATCTATACTATCCATGTTACCGGATCCTTACAATCAAACTTAATCATATCTATCTTTGGAATGTGGTGGATCTTAAACCCCATTTTGGAGTCTCTAAAATCATAATTGATATTCCTTTTATCCTCATCATGATTTGCATGGATTACCTTGTCACCATTGGGAAGCCTTCCTTGCAAAAATTTTGTCAAACCTTCCTTCAAGCCTTCCATGTCTGCTTTCAAACCATCCATATTAGCTTCCATGTCATCCTTCAAACCTTCCATGTATTCTTTTAAACCATCCATGTCATCTTTGGCTTCTCCTTGTGAGAGCGAAATTTCTTGCACTTGGTCTTGTAATTTTGATATATTATGCTCCAATTCTTCCTATGTTCTTCCTCTTCATGCATCATAGTAGAAATTTCTTAGGGATTAATGGGTGTATAATTATTTTGTTTTGGAGGCATTTTATAATGAAATACTTATATCTATGCTTCAATATTCCATTTGAACCACTTCAAATTGATTTTTCAAACAAAATTAAAAAAATACACACCTTTTTCTTACTTTTTTGGAGCTCGATATTGCAATTGTTGTATCTCTATAATTTTTTATTTTCAAGGTCTGAAATTTGGCATGTGGAATCCCTATGAATCTTCTTTCCAATTCCACAAGTCAGAACAATATTGGATTATTCAATATATAGTTATGCCACATATCCCACAAGGACCTGATTATGGACTGGTTTAGTAGAGTGAAGTTGTACGGGATGCCACGTGTCACTATTTCAAAAATCGACCCTAAAATTGATACATAAGAAACTAAAGTCTGTATAATTTCAACCAACTTTTACAGAATTTGAATTTGATGCCTGAAACGAAATTTATGACGATTGCCCCTAGGTCACTTGTTTGAGACTGAATTCTGGAGCATTAAAAAAACTTAACTTCTTCGAACCATAGCTCAGAAAATATAGCAAACCAAGATCTAAAATTATGAAAATAAGTTCATCAAGATTTCAGATCCATGTGGTTGCAATATTAGCTTTTGAAGCTTCGTAGAAAAAAATTAGAGCGAAAATTCCACGGTGCCTTGTTTGAAGTAGCAAAAACCTAGAATCCAAAGCTCTGATACCAAATGTTATGCACCCAGCTCACAAATAGATAGGTCAACAAATTAAAAATCCTCTTTGAGGGGGAAACCTCCTTTAAATTACATAAATGAACCATTCTTGGATGATACAAATGACAAGGCCTCCTTTGTATATATAGGAGCCTAAGGGGTCACAATATAATCAGTACCTACATAACAATAATAATGTAAGGGCACAACAGTGATAATAGTGGGCTTCTATGGGGCATGACAATAAAAATAGCAGGGCTACAGCAACACAAAAATAACACTAAGGGGGATAAAATAACAATAGCAACAAGGGGGTTACACTAGTATTATAGGGACCTAACATATATATTTTACACATTGGTGAAACATCTTGTTAATTAGTTTTTTGTTTTACTAATTTGGGAAAAATAACGATCAATCATTTTTTTTGTTACAATATGTTCTACCTTTATCTCTCCTAGAAAAAATTGGCAACAATGTCAAACAAGTTATATATGACCTTGGAAAATACATGAGGTAAGTGGAGATTTATGTGCAAAGTGTAATTTTTTCAATAAGTTGTTGTGTCACATATTTTTGACTGCATGTGTTTTTCTTATCATCATGTAATATATTATAATTTTTTTGTTGAAACGTGTGATTTTCTTGCTTCATTTGTAGATGGTTGTCATCTAAATAAATCAATAAATAATATATAAAGTATTGGAGGAAACAAATCTAATGTGTGAAATGCAAAAGAATCTACCTCCGACATTTTTCAGTGTGCAAGAACACTACCTCATACACCCAATCGAGGAGATTGAAAAGTGTGGACATGTACACACAAGATCAATGTGGATGGTTTAGAGGCACTTGAAATCACTGAAGGCTTTGGTTAGACCAAGATCAGGTCCTAAGGGTTCTATGGTAGAGGGATATATGGTATATCAAACCATGGTTTATATTCATCAATATAGTGATGAAATAGGAAAAAGTATTGGATAACATTTGGGATGTCAACTCCATGGACGATTTTGAAGGGGAGCACCTATTGGAGAAGGTAGAATGAGCAAAGTGAGGTGTAAGTAGATAGTGGAGA
>APFE031221608.1:62393-84286 GCA_000404065.3 Pinus taeda
CCTTTGTCAGGAGCTTTAGATTTACAGTCCCTTTTGTAGTGCCCTTCCTTTCTACATTTCCAGCACACCACCTTTACAGGTTTTCCTGGAGATTTAGATCTCCCACTCGATGACTTATTTTTGTTTCTATTCTGGGACTATCCTCGTATAGACAAGGCATCACCGTTTTGGCTCTCCATATTTTTCCATCTCATCTCCTCCATCAGCAAGGATGAGACTATTTCATCAAACTGTAAGGCAGTTACATTGCTACCTATTGCAATAACCAGATTATCCCATGAATTTGGTAGAGAACGCAACAAACCGATGCAATTATCTTCATCTAAAATTTTAATATCAACAGATAATAACTGACTTACCACAGTATTAAATGCATTCAAATGCTCTGTCACCAAGTCTCCATCTTTCATCCTCAGGTTATATAGCTTTTTCTGTAGGAACAATTTATTCACTAAAGACTTAGATTGGTATAAAGTCCCTAACTTGTCCCACAAAGCCTTAGTCGTAGCTTCCCTTGATACATTCAACAATACTGAATCTGAGACACACAATCGTATTGTGCTCTTTTCCTTCTGATCCAACTTCTTCCATTCTTCATCGGACACTCCCGTTCGTTTAGTACCCGGATCTTCCGTGCTCCACTAATCTTTATCCACCAACAGATCCTCCATCTTAAGTTTCCACAACTCAAAACTCTGACCATTAAATTTCTCAATCTCTATCTTTCCACTACTCTCCATCTTCTTTCACCACCAGAATCGATCCTGTAGATCTCCCACCGAACAGGGTCTACCACAGGCCCAAGCGAAACCCCTCAACAATAAAGGTGTCCCCTTGAAGCCAAAACAACTCTGATACCAAATGTAGGTTTTAACCCCGTACAGAAATTACCTACATATGAATTCTAAAACACAGAAAATAAACAATGCGAGAGCATAACACATAAAACACATATACATAGAGATTTTCCCCTAGATCCCAAAACTAGGACTACTAGCTTGATTTTTCATTATGTTCGTTTCAATGTTACAATACATATTTATACATGTCAAAGCATCCAATACCATGGACCAAAAACCATTGTGTCCAATACCATGGACCGAAAACCATCACTTCCAAAACCATGAACCGAAAACCATCACATCAAAACCATGCACAAAACCATAGGTAGGTCCGCCCAACCTAATATATGGTCCAATTTTTTTTTCCTGGGGCGTTGCCTTGGACCCCATAGAGGGGGGCTACTCGTCCCCCCACTGTGTAATCGGTGCAATGAAGGGGAGGCTCCACCCCCCCTCTATCCCCCCAGTTAACTATGTAGGCTAGTTGTGGAAAGAATATAACACAACCCAATAAGAAGTAGGGCATTAGAGGAGGGTAACATTGGACACCTATCTTCAACATGGTTGTAAGCTTGAAACCACATTCTTCTATTCGATATTTTTTTAAAGAACCAACTCATAGATCATAACCCATGATTGTAAGCTCAGAACCCTTTTATTCATCTTATTTGCAATGGGGTGAACCCTTACCCATGATTGTAAGCTCAAAACCATTTGATTCGTATTACCTACAATGGGATGAACCCTTACCCATGATTGTAAGTTTGAAACTCTTTATTCATCTTACCTCCAACGAGGTGAACCCTTACCCATGATTGTAAGCTTGAAACCATTACCAATGGCTATAAGATCGAAACCCTTATTCATATTACCTAGAATGGGGTGAACCCTTACCCATGACCATAAGTTTAGATGACACTTTTGTATGGTATTCTTATGCATTTCGGATGGAACTTTTGTATGCTATTCTTATACAATTTGAATGGAACTGTTGTTTTGTATTCTCATATAGTTTAGATGGAAAAATCCATATGCACAGTTGTATTATCCTATTATAGTATGTATGGCTTTGCGATGGAAGTTTGCATACAACCTTGGCATCGATTATTTATACAATTTGTATGGTATGTCTTCTCTGAGAATTATGGCTTCTAGACCAAATACATATGATCTCGATATAAAGTTTTTTTTGGATTTGTGATAGATGTTTACATATAGTCTTGGCATTTATTATTTATACAATTCGTATGGGATGTATTCTATGAGAATTATGGATTCTATACCAAATACACATGACCTTAATATAAAGGTTGTTTGGTATGGCATCAACTTACAGTATGGATGTCTTTAATTTACGATTTGGTTGATGGCATCGAAACCTTGTATTTTATCAATATCACATTCTTTCTAATATATATATGTTGAGGTCTTGTTATCATCAACCCTGAAGTGAAAACCTAAGGAGGCTTGGAATCTTTATTTAGACATTCAAATGACATAGATCTCCTTGTCAAGTCTCTTCTATGACTCATATAAAATGATGGCAACTCTAAAGGACATATGAACAATGACCCTAAGAAACCCTATATCAGTAATATTAGGGTTGGAAGCTGACAATATTCTCGACATATTATAGTGATCGTCAAGAAAGTGAGAAAGAAGTCCATCCTATGCAGTATGGTATTTAATGTAGTAATCCATATGTACATCAGTGACTTGGCACACCTATGTCTCTTCGTTACGATAATAGAAATGCAGTTATCTTTATGACAATGACCTCATTGCAACATGGATCTTGATGTATCAATTTGAAACCAATTCCTATATAATGCATTAAAATTGAGATTAACCATTTATTTATTGATGGAAATATGTGCAATACAAGATGATTGTGCAATAATGTATATTAATGTACACAAAACCTATAAATCATCAATTTTATTCCTTTGCTATTTCTTCATATGTTGTACAATTTTCCCCTTCTTGGTGCTCAAATAATCAATCAACCTCCATTCACTCACATGCCGTAGTTTCCCCTTCATGGTGTGTGAGTGGCCTCACTCACCATGACACAAGTCTCTATATTGATACTAATCTTGATGCTTCATGGGATGGTGTATCAACTCGTCTCATGACTTATCCTAATAATCATTGAATTTCATAATATTGCTCCAAGATTCTATTCAAATTTTAGCAATTTATAAGGCTTATAGCCTTCACTATTTGCACAACTCTCTAGCTTCAAGTGGTACACTAAGTTTAAGTTAATTAGTATAGGTTTAATGAAGGTAATTTATTATCCTCAATCCATATTCAAAAGATATTGCAAACATTCTGTCATAGGTATGAGCTCCAATAGGTTATTCATATTTTATATTTTCTTTGTTTGATCGATATTAGAAGTCTCATGCTCATAACACACACACACATACACATATATGCCAATATTTATCCAATATTAACCATTAAGATCTATCAATCAAACACATCTCTCATTCAAATATCATTTTTATCATTACATGTTTTATTCATGAGTTAAAATATCACATTTCACTTTTTAGTGATGTTTTCATTCATGACTCATTGATGTGAATATTAATTTATTCCACATCCTATGATCAATTCCATATTAATAATGAATATGTAAATAATATCCATTCTATATGATAGGTAAACAATATCAAAATAAACTACAATTACTTTCATATAATTAACATGAAACATTAATCATTATTATAAAGGTAGAGGTGTGACAGACATCCTTATTTATTCCCCATTCTATAACCAATTCTCCTTAAACAATATATATACATGTTGACGGTGCTGGACCCACCAACATGTCAGGGGATCTCCCCAGTAAGAAGTTCCAACTAGACCACAGACCGTTTGGTGTAGGAGTCCCAGCAGTGGGTCATAAGATATCACCTTGACCGTAGTTGCACACAGAGGCAAGTAAGATGTCCCTATTGGTAGCAAGGGTGTGACATATGCAACAAGTCAAGGAACGTGCATGAGCAATTTCTAACACACGGAGGGTGAGGTGAGTGTGCCCCTTGGAAACCTGTGAAAGCATGGAGTTAAGAAGGGAACACACAAGCAAAGATGCATCACAAATTGGAAGGCAAGTAAGCTAGCAATCCAAAGTAATGGTTAAATCAACAAAACATTTCAATAAGATTCATACATACTTATATATAAAATCCATACATGCATGCATAAGAAAACATATACATATATCATTTAGAGTAAACAAAATAGCTAAAATACAATACGACATATGCATGAAACGTGTTGGCTCTAATATATTAAGAAGTGAAAGTTCTAGTCATACAACACAACCATGACCAACCACTAGTTCTAATAGCGGAAAGTTACAGTCACTGACGCCTACTCCTCCAAAGAGATATACTAGCTCTGCACAGTGGAGAAGCCAAGGCTCGTTACAATACTCTCCAAAATTTCTCTAAGATACTCCTATCAGAAGCTTGGCTAACCAAAAGCCTCTACAATGAGCTATGAGGGAATATATATAGCAAAGGGTTGGGTGGCCCTTGACATTCCCCTTTGTGATTGTTCATTTACCCACATGACTCTTCATTTACTCTATGACTGTTACATCCAACTATCGACACTTGAACTTCCACTTGACAAAACGTTACATACAATTTGCACATGTACCCATGTGAGACAAAATATGCTTGAGCAAGCCATGAAAGACATCACTATGATTTAGACAACTGTGTGAAGACCAACCCTTCGACATCATCACGATGGTTGACGGTGACGAACTGATGCCAAGCTTGGTAGTCTGCGATGGTGTCCGTGTACTCTGTGGTGACATCTTTCTGGAAATGAACTCTTGCCTCCATTGCATCCAGGTACACTGCTCTAGCTCCTTTGTCCAACTCATCTAATAACATGCACATCATTGTCTTGAGTTTGGCCGAACCAGTGACATACTAATGCATGGTGTCTTCACTGATCACCAATTTTGCGTTGGTGGCTATGCTCATTAACTCATCAAAGTACGAATCAAGTTGCAGTCGGACTTGTGCCTTCATATTTGCCTCGGTGATTGTCCCAATAGATGGGATCACATGTGCGTGCACAAAAACATCCATACTCCTGAATACCCATGCATGGGAATCCTGCAAATTAGTGATGAGTTGCGGGAGTTCTTCATAGTTCTGTATCTGACTCTGAATGCATGTCTTCAGCTCGACCGTTATGGGCTTCATCATCTTGGGCAAGTGTAACGGGGCTCCCTTGTATCTCATTGTCCATGTTTGCATGTAGTCAACAACAGTATGCCCATTTGACAATATATGTGCTCTCCTAGCACATCGCTGCTGCCAAACATTGAGATGGACAACTACCTTATGCACGGTACCAAACTTGGAATACAATGCCTACATGACTGTCTCAAGGGACAATATTTCATCTAGTATCACCTTCTTCAACTCTAATCAGGCTTATGTTGTAACCAGTTCTCCTCCTTGCTTGGCCGTTTGTAACTCCTTAGCCATTCACTCATTCTTAGCTATCAAGAAGCAAACACTTGAGCTAGTGGCTTCAGCATACGCTCTGGTAGCATCGGCCAATGTTGTTGGATTCTTGTGCACATCAGACATGATCACTCATTCCTTAAAATGCACAACAGATTTGAGATCATCCAGAGTAGACACTCTATGTGATTGCAAAACTCTATGCTGCGACTCGTCGAATGATATGTTGTGCATGTCTTCTTCCAGATTGTCTCCAAGGATCTCAGTGTCTCCTTGATTGCTTAGGACTTGCTCCACTTCTGGATCCGGTGAAGATGGTGGGTCGAACTCTTGATGGTAAGGCATGAGGTCGATGTATTTCTCTAAATCTTGTTTCTCCATATCCATATCCATATCCATATGCTCAATTTCTTGTTCAATCTCTTGAGTGAAGTCTTGCTCCTGCGACTGCTCACCCTGTCTACTTGGTGCCAGCTGTTCGGATGAGTCTACTCCTTGTATGGGTGAAATTTCATATGTCTGTACATGTTGCACCCCTTGATGTGCCTGTTCTTGCTGAGCTTCCTTCTCCTGTTCAGGCAGCTCTTGTTCCTTCCGGAGTTGCTCCTTCAACTCATGCAACTCCTTCAATGTTTCCTCCATCCTCTTTTTTTCTCTTTGCCTTTGCACGGTCCTCCTGTCGCGTTGTTGCCTCTTTTCCTCTATTGCCAAAGATACTTTCTACATAAGTGGGTCTGCTTTGAATTTGCTGCTTTGTTCTACCTCTGTGTTGTTAAAAATATTTCTCTTGCCTTTGTCGCACGCTGGTATGTTTACCTCTGTTGTTGCTACTACTCTCCTGGATGCTGCTTCCCGTTGCCTCGCTAACCATTCCATATTGATGGAAACCAATTCATTGGGCCTAGAGAAGCTGTAATAATATCTTCGTGGGTCTTCCTCCACCCAATGACATGCCCTCTGGATCCACCGAAACTATACTTTCGCGCAGTGATCTTTCACAATACAATGCGGTTCATACGGACTGAAGCTTCAGATGTCGAAAGGATATTTCTTGATCTCCTCTATTTCGACATATGCATGCTTGAGGTTCTGTATCTCGTACAACTCAATCTGCAATGGAAGAGTGGGCCAAGGTGTCGCCTTCTTCTAGTGTAGCCTAGTTGACAATCTTGCCGAGATGTGGTATGATACTTCTTACATGACGAGGTTGTACATGGAAAACTTCGTCAAAACATGAAGAGGCTTCTCCATGATGTACATCCATATGAAGGTGTCGGATGGTGAGGCATACCAATCTACTATATCAATCAATGCCTCCATCACTACCTTCGACATGCAAGGTGGATCTTGCTCAAATATCATCTTTTACACTGGGGTGACAAAATGATCTAACAACTGTGTGATAACTCCTCTAAAGCTTCATTCGAAAAATAATTTACAATAAGTATTGACAGAGGTTTCCACCGATGTCCATGCCCACTTCATGCCGAGGAACTCCTGACGAGCACATATTACATCCAAGATGTAGGCGGACATGTAGATTTCTGCTTGCTGATCTTTGGGTGGCTACCAAGCTCCTGTGACCTGTTCCTTCAGCCTGCGAGCCAACATGTTAGACCAGTTGTGTGCTTTGCCTTCACTGGCCAATTGGTCCAATGCAATCAACCAACTCTATGGGAAGGTCTTTGTGCTCTCTTGGCCATACAAGTGACATGAAAATATGACCAAGTACTGATACACCTTTCATAGTTTCTACGGACTGTAAATCTGGTTGGGTGTCATCTTGAATTTGGTTGGCTCCTTTACCCAGTTCTTCAAGATATCCCTGGAGATGGCATTGCTGCTGGGTAAGCTGAAGGGTTTCTCCATGGTGATCATTGGCTTTGACAAATGATACATATTTT
Source organism: Pinus taeda (assembly GCA_000404065.3). NCBI lineage: Eukaryota > Viridiplantae > Streptophyta > Pinopsida > Pinales > Pinaceae > Pinus > Pinus taeda. Next base: position 69,645 of record APFE031221608.1, read on the forward strand.
GATAATCTTGTGCCCTGAAGGTAGCAATCTACATCCGTTGACACTACTCAATGTCATCGTCTCGGGATCAATGTGCGAGATGATCCAATGTATCATGTCTGCACATAGGAATGTGAGATACCTACATGCAATCCAGTACATGATGGACTTTTGAATCTTCACATAGACTTGGTGGTCTTCGATATCTTCCCCAAATGTTCCTGAGAATGCATAATTGACCTCTTTCCATTTCAGCTTAATGTATTTGTCTACAATCGACTTGGTGTTTTCACAGATCGGAAAACTCGTAGACACTCACTCAACTGCTGCTCCAGTTTCGCTTCTGTCGGTGTCCTCTTGGAGGCCATTGATCCTAAACTGCTGAGAGATAGATGAACACCTGATATTTTTGGAGACATGGTGACATGCATGGCAAGAAATCTGTCAGTTTAAACCAAAGAAAAATTGAGGGATGGCAAGATACATACCTGGGGATTGACTGGCAAGGATTGTGCAATATTCATTGGGAGGTTGGGAGACTGATTGCCAGAACTGCGCAAAAGGAAGTCAGAACTGTTGGTAGGCTGGTTGGTTGATGGAATTGGAATTGCACAATGCGCAATCCAGACTGGCTTGCTGGGTGTTGGGATTGCACAATGCACAATTTCAACTGGGAAGTAATGCAGGCCCAAGGACTACATTGCACAATTTTCTGGGCCAGCAGTCACTACCTCTCAAAATTGCACAAGGAAAGACTGGAGGGTAGTCATTGGCTAGAATTTTGCATTTTCTGGGAGGAAGGAAAAGCCTTCCCTCTTAGAATTGCGCAATGATGTCTTGGTGAGGTAGAGTCCGGGCCAAGGTTTCCCAAACCTGCTGATGGGCAACTGCAAGCAAATGAAGGTGTGAATGCATGGTGATATTGAGTGTAAGCAAAGGTGAATGATCATGCATGCAAAATATGAATGTAATATTCAGAAAATAGAACACCATGCATGTGTGTGAAACGAGTTGCTGAATCGGCGGCCATTCATGCAAAACAGTATCATCCATGCCACAACAGTGAGATGATAATGAAAACTGAAGCGGTGCTTGTACAAGATGGCATGCATGTAAACAACAACAATAATTCATAGAAATCAAGCACACAACACTCACACAAGCCAAAACACAAAAAGTGACAGAAATGTTGTAAAAGACAACTTAAGCAAACTTACCTGGAAATAGCTGAATTGGATGTGTTGAAGACTCTTGGATGTGCTGTGGGATTTCAAAGCTCCAAGATCAATGTGAAGAATGACCTGTGAAGCATCAAATAAATAAGTTTGAGGCTCATGACGTGCATGCCACGAATCCAGGAAAAAGCGACACTTGGAGGAAAGTTTCTAAAACAATCTTTGCATGTAACCTCTAGCTGCTAAAAATATCTCCCTAAAAACTAGGGATGATTTTTTAATGTTACTTTTGCTATTTCAGGAAAAAGAAGCCCATGCATGAAAGTCAAGTTTTCTTGGTTCCAGGTGGAGCCGATCAACCTAAGGGCACATGTAACAACATGCTTGATTGAGGGGAAACTTTGTGTAGTTTCTGGGAGGAAGTTGACCTGGTTGTCCAGAGGGATTGCACAATTTCTGGGAGGAGCAGTTGAGTGTTGCCTAGAATTGCACAATTTTCGGGCTGAGCAGCACTGCTGGGCCAGATTGCGTAGTTTTCACTGGGAAGGTTGTTTGACAGGATATGCAGTTTCTGAGCCCAGCAGGCTACTAGTCAGATTTGCACAATTTCTGGAGGGAAGGTTGGTTCCCCTCCAAAATTGTGCAATTTCTCGAGGGAGCTACTCAACCAGCAGCTAGACCAAGTCCGGAGTAGCATCCTATGAGGGGAGTGTAGCAAGATATCATGGACAAGCTGGCAAGCTGCTAGAAAACAACTAAAGCTCATGTACTTGCCAGTGAAAGTCATGCTACTAAGGATGGTTGGTAGGGAGGCTCCAAAATGAAGCTAAGGAAAAATTTTGGAGGGTGGTTGTAGCTGCTACAACACTTGGCGACGCACTGGTAGAACTCTGACTCTCTGATGGACCTTGTTTGTGAAAAGCAAGTCTAACACCTCTAGAAGTATTGTTCAGTTCTTTGTTTGTCTTGGTCTCCACACTTGCTTGATTGTAAGATGTAGCATCTTCCAAGGCCTTGGTTAGTTGACACACATTCCAAGCCAAGTCAATGCAGTTGTTTCAATTGGGGACGAGGGGTATATTGGTGCACAAGTAGTAAAGTCACTAGAGTTTTAGTTTCATCTCTGGTGTTGTTGTTGTTATAGACATTTTTTGGCACTGCAACCCCAATCATACATGTCCATAAACCAAGGGCTTCTAAGTCCCTAAAAGTGTTGCTTCACACCCTAAAGGAACAAGGTCAGCTGATTACGTCATCTCCCATAATTTCTCCACAGAATACTACTTAGAACTGGTCAAAAATGGACCATACAGACTGCCCAGTGCAGAGGGTGCAATGCATCTCACCTACTTAGTGTAAAAGGTGCGATGCATACTGGAAATCCCTTTTGTAGAGTGCGATGGGCGAGAGTAGACGAATGGCATAGACAGTTTGCAAGGTGGATGATCATGGAATCTTCCAGAAACTTCTCCTGTGACACTTGCCTCTCTGAATTCACCCAAGGATGAGTAAGAGATCATCAATCTCCAAGTGGAATCAAGAACTATTAGAGAGAGGACACTAATCAAAATCCCAGAAGTTGACTCACCCCCCTACAATCATCTATAGATGGATCCCTCATCATAAAGATCCAGAGGCTGGAATCTTGTATCTTGTAAGGAAGTGTTGTTGGTTTCCTGGTGCAATATCATAGTGTTGGGTGATCTAAGCTTTTCATGAGGTGAAGAAGGGCTTTCATGCTGAGGGGATGATGTCGGGTCAGAACAATTGGTTGTTATCCTCTTTGCTATTCTTGAAATTGATAAAGTTATTCAACTTTTCCTCCACATTATTGTATGTTTGATAATATATGCATTTGCGTGGTCAATACATATCTAGTCTTGTACTGTTTATGATTGTAGATCTCTGTTCTTCGATAGTAGTATGCTTCTTTGATTCCACAGGTGCTCTTTGAAGTTGGGTAGATGAAGAAGGAGTGGCGAAGATCTATCAGAAGGGAGAGGAATCAAGCAAGGAACCAAGCGCAAGACTGAGGTTGGTGTCCTTTGTTCCCCTCTTATCTACTTCTCATAAAGGAAATAAAAGTGGTTTTAGTTTGTTTATTTCTAAGATAGCTGCAAGTCTTAGTGGGACTAGCAGCTCCGAGTGGACACTAGATTTCCCGATAAAAAAAATGGCGACTCCGCTGGGGAGTGAATAGATTGATTGCTTGTCTATATTTGTTTGTTTTATAAACTTACAGACGGAGCCTGATGTCAAGCCAGCTAGCCTTCGAACTGCATTTTCTATGCAAGTGCAAAGTAGATCAATGCTACCTTAGTCTATCTCCGGGTCTTTTTTATAAACTAAACAATCGATTTGCAAACATTCTAATTGCCCTGGTGGTGGCTCTAGTAACCTCATTAGATCAGCCCCTGTGATTTATATTTACTGAACATCACTTGCTCAGCCTAAATATCTGAAGTAAGCTACAAACTGTGACCAAGAACCAAGATGAAGTCTCGTCCCTAGACCATCGCACCTTCTACTCTTGGGAATCTGGATGCATCGCACCTCCCGTGTGTCGTAGGTGTGTTGCATCGCACTTTCCCTGTGTTACAGGTGCGCTGATCAGACAAGACCTCTTCTACTTTCATATTTTGGTTTTTTGTTCACTCTCTTCAGCTTTATTCAGGAGTTTTGTTGTCTGTGATCAGTACACCTTTGTGGAAACCCCCTTCCTTTCCATCATTCCACCTCCATTGTGCAAAGAACTGTGAATGTTTTTGTGTATTTTGTGCCATTTTCAGTTCTCTTTTACGAAGAAGTAGCGTAATCGAACTGTCGTTTCTTGATTTGGAAGTGTCGCAAGTGTCGTTTTCAGTCATAGAAGAGAATCCTATTGTTCTAGATGGTCGATTATACTGTTACTCTCGTATTTGATTTGAATTAGTAGTTTTTCGAGTGTCGAAAACAATTTTCAATTCGAAATCGCAAAGTGTCGTCATTATCTTCCTTTCGTATTTTGAAAAAAAATTGTTAGTACTGTCGCTTTGAAAAGATAATTCAGATTTGTACATAGCATTCTTTTTGTCATTCACACATTAAGAAGGCTGAAAACAAATAAATGCATGTGCATTTGCATTTAGACTGCTTGTTCGTTTGATTTAGGACAGTGCATCTAGTGTGTGCTCTGTGCTCTATGTTGAAAGAATCTAATTTATCTTTCCTTAGTAGCTAGGATTTTCATTGCAAAAAGAAGATTAAACGATTGTTTATCATCTTAGACTGCATTTTAGGAATTATATATCTACATCACATGGTGAACCTGAAAGGAAAATTTCTTAAGCAAGATCAACTGTAAAATAAATTCAATGAACATAAAAATGCTTTGGAACCTAACACACACCATTTAGAAGTCTAGGCTAGAGACATATTCTAGCGTCGTAAAGCCTGGTAATTGTCGCTTTCATTGCTGGTTGGGTGATTCCTCCTCTTTGAGACGACAAGTGCCAGTACAAACTTGTGCTTCCACGTACCGTTGAGTATATATTGGGAGACCACAATAGGCTATATCCTTTATCCTTAGGAAGCCATGTCTGTCGCCCTATCGATCGCAATGCACTAAACACAGCATTCGGGAAGATTGACTGCCGTACCATAAAAAGTATTCTGCAGTTTTGCGATTGGTTTGGTAATCCCTCTATCTAGATTTCCAGAGTAGTCTCTTTCATTCCTTTTTAGACTCCTTAAAGGAAAAGGTCCATCTGAGCACTTATCACTTCAAGCTCATTAAAAATCGAAGGCAACTAGAGTCATCTTTTGTTTTTTCTCGACTCTTAAAAATTGAAAAAACATGTTATGTCAAAGCATCTAAAATTTATTTTAATCGGAATAATATCACTATTCCCACGTTGGTATTTAGGTTGAGAAAAATGGAGTCTACAAACAAAGGATTTCCCCTTGGAGGAAATCCTAGTCCTTTCTCCTCTTGGGGAGATGTTGGTGCACCTCATATGGCCACATTGTCACTTCCAGGATTAACGATTGGCTTGCCCATATGGCTCTTCTCTACCTCTGTCGTTCAAAACACCGTGATTCCTGAACAAACAAGTTAGCAACTAGATGATACTAGAGTTACCCCCCAACCTTTTACTTCGTCTGTTTCTCCCTCTCCTCCTTCCTCTTCACTTGATGAAGCTGGTAAAGATGAAAATCAAGTAACTAAGAAGGAGAAGAAGGGGAAGGAAAAGAAGAAGAAGGAGCCAAAGTCAAAAAGGGGAAATCGTGCATCATCTAGCGAAAATACACACACTACACCTTCCAAGCCTAGATCTCCATGTGCCATTTGCAAAGGAGACCACTATCATCGAGATTGTCCTTGCATCCCTCGGATTACGGGACTGGTCCCCTCGTTTGCACAATCTGATGTTATCAACCTCTGATCGTGTTGAAAGTACATCGTCAACTAGTGAAAGCGAAGTATCTGGAAGAAAAGGAAATGTAAATTTCCTTGTAAATTCTATGAAGGCGATCACGTCGTCCACCGTTGTCCCTTCCTAGATGAAGCTAAAAGAGTTTTGGATAACCGTCCTTCTTCACCGCTACGACTTCCTCCTAGATATAAGAAACTCTTGCCGAGTCCATCACTGGTTGAAAATCTGACTAACACGCCATTGTGGTCGGTCGAAGCATCTATCATTGAAGATAAACCCTCTGAATCCACACCAAACGAAAGTCAAAAGGTTGAGGCGGTAGTTGACTCGGTCTTGCCTTCAAAAGGTCCATCTTCAGATGATACAGTCACTGAAAAGAATGCGGATGACACCGTTCAAATTATTTTCGTAAACACAGACTCCGATGAACATGGGGGAAATCCACTCGTTCCTTTACTGCAGGAAGGAAGTTTTTTAGAGTCATATCTGGCCATCTATTCGGTCCCACCTCCAAGCAACCTAGTTGTTTCGTTCGATTGGAGTCTACTAGGCAGACCTCGTTTACTGGCTAGTGTACCATTCTGAATCATTGTACAAGCTTACAGAATTGTCATGGCCAATACCATCATCGATGAAGGGGCTTCTGTGAGTATCCTTTACTCAACTTCTTGGAAAGCACTTGGTTCTCCATCGCTTCTGCCTAAGATGAGAAATATGACAGGCTTCGACAAAGGAACCAGTCGACCATTAGGGATCCTTCCCAATGAGCCTATTACCTTGAGAAGGAAAACCATTTATATGAACGTAATGGTAGTCCAAGGACCTCTAGACTATAATCTACTCCTTGGGCGCGACTATATTTATAGCATGGGAGCCATTGCCTCCTCACTCTTTAGAGTAATGTGTTTTCCGCACGAAAGCTGAGTGGTCCAGCTTGTAGACCAGCTTTCGTTTCCCGGCTCACACATAGCTAATAGTCAAATGCCATCCCTATATGGTCTTTTCACGCAAAGAATGTCTCATTTCTCCAGTCCATCCACCTGAATAACGTGAGTAATTTGGGAGGACATGACTGAAACCCAAGGGGCATGCACCCTAGCCTGTTCCGGCAAGAAAACTCTAGGCATAGAGTAGGTTTCTGAAAAGGATATATGACTAGTCCAATACCCGTCCGTATAAGAAGAGGGAATTAGACTGGAATAAGATTCCCTCATCAAGGTTAGGTGATTGGAAATAGAGTCACCTTTGTCCAAATGGACTAAGCCGAGGAAGTGTCTCTGTCTGCTATGTGGATGGAGACTATCTTGCAAATGCGGGAACTTCTATATGGTAACCTGGAAACTCTACTTCACTATACTTGGGGACATGCAAACCTCTTGTGCGCAAGTGAGAAGCGACCAGCATAACGCTAACTCTATGGTTCCGCTGACTTCAACCGCCTAAGTCGGGTGACTGGTCAAATCGACCATTCGTCTTCGCAAGGGCCAAATGGCACCGACAAAGTAAAGGAAAAAATTTCCTACCTAACCTTGGTAGTGATCTTGGTAGTTAAGTATAGGAGCGTAGTTGGTCGTTCCTAGCTTGCATGCGAGAGGCAACTGAGCACAGCTTCGAAAGGTGCAAGCTCCATAAAAATGGAATTTATCGATGAGATGTCCTTATTATATGACTGGCAAGAGCAGTTTTTATGTGAAGTTCAAGCTCGTTAAAAATTAAACCTAAGCAATGAGCAAATGTTTCCCCCATAGTTTAAGCTCATTAAAAAATGAACCAATCTCTAGTAAATAACCATTGTGAATTCATTATCATCAGATTTTGAGCCTTGGTCATGTTCTCATCATCACCTCCACTATGTTTTAGCCGATCGTACGCCTACATTTGATTGTTTACCCTTTTGAGGAACATCTACGACGAGTGATTCTATTAGTCATCCTTATGACACTGCCATGATTGGAAAATTCCAAACCTTACCTGGAATCAGCTACTACCTGAAATTATCACTCGTTCCTCAAAAAACAAGTCTCCTTTAAGCTATTTTCATCTGACTCGTAAAATATGAAAAGATTGCCGAGCGATTGGCCTCTCCAACTCGTTAAAGCTACCGGAAGTGCTATTCCTCCTCTAGATTTTAATCTTTTTGGACCTGAGGGATTATTACACAAAAAGATAGAGCGCTTGTCTTATTCGGCTCGTTAAAACTATAGAAAATTCATCCCTTTCGTATTATTTTATACTTTTTTGGACTTAAGGGATTATATGAAGAAAAAGGATTATGGGAGTTTCCTTTACGTCCCTTTTCAGACTCTCTAAAATTGAAAAAGGACCGAGTTATCATTGTCGTTAAACTCGTTAAAATCAATAGCGACAAACTTGTCCAAATGAATGAGAACGAGTTTCACTATCGTTAGGCTCGTTAAAACATAGCGATGGGTTCGCCCAAAGGGCGGATTATAGAACAAGAATATGTTATCCTCCTCAAGCTTGATAAAAATAAAGAGGTATTGGTCAGCAATGACTGGGGAAAATTGGGAAGAAAACTTGAAGAAACTTTATGGTAGCAAGTCACTCTTGAACGTGACACTTTCACTCCACGTCCGAGTCGGGTTGGGTTATTCCGTTCACCGGTCATATCACCATTGGTCCATCGTACCATCCATCTTTGGGGTTAACACTACCAATCCATTTCAGTGTCGCCGATATGTTCAAGAGAAGTCGCTCAGAGAATTCACCCGTGTCTCATCCGCTGTAATACATTCACGCTCCATTCTTTCATGACCGCCACCCTGAACCTTGTATCATCAGATCATTTTCACCTCCAAAATAATATGCTCTGTTTCGTATCGTAGATGTGGGATTCATTAAGGCCCTCCTACGACAGGTCGCTTCTTGTTGACATCAGCTCATTATCCAAGAACTCGACCTAGGAACACCCCTTTCAGCACTTTGAAGCTTGCATGCCTCAATGGTAATTTTCTCACTTCCGGCGATAGGTTTACATCAATGGCCTTAAACTGAAAGATTTTGCATGGTGTTCGACGCCAAGTCCCTTTTTCACACCACGCGAATTGTATTGTAGTACCTTGAGGGTAATCATCATTATCGGTGATTCCTCTCGTGCCTGTTAACAGCTTACATCATTGGCTGGTAATCATGTCATGTCTTTACATGTTCGACTCCGGAACATCTTTTATATGGATCGACTTGTACTTCAAGTGAAGATCGAACGAGTTTGAAGACCCTAGATCTAGTTTCATCCATCCGGACTGCGATATATTCAGGAATATAAAGACATCAAATGTACATCATTGCCAAACAGATGATCATCTGAATCAAAGGATGATGACTTTGTCTGGATCATCAGTCTACTACACAGATAGTTGTCTGTCCTATGTACATGAAAATGAATTTATAAAGCTGAGCATGGGGATGCCCGCCTCAGCTAGATCATGAAAAAATATTATGAAGCTAATGTATTGTATTTTATCTTGTTACAGGTCGCCTTCCAGCTCGAAAAAACTTTGGATCCTCATGATAAAGCATTTCACCCGACATCAAAAGATTAATGACCTCATCCTTTAGGGGGCAACTGTTATAGACATTTTTAGGCACTGCAACTCCAATCATACATGTCCATAAACCAAGGGCTTCTAAGTCCCTAAAAGTTTTGCTTCACACCCTAAAGGAACAAGGTCAGCTGATTACATCATCTCCTAGAAGTTCTCCACAAAAACTACTCAGAACTAGTCAAAACTGGACCATATAGACTGCCCAGTGCAGAGGGCGCGATGCATCTCACCTACTCAGTGTAAAAGGTGTGATGCATACTGAAAATCCCTTCTGCAGAGTGCGATGGGTGAGAGTAGACAAATGGAAGAGATAGTTTGCAAGGTGGATGATCATGGAATCTTCCAGAAACTTCTCCTGTGACACTTGCATCTCTGAATTCACCCAGGGATGAGTAAGAGATAATCAATCTCCAATTGGAATCAAGAACTATCAGAGAGAGGACACTAATCAAAATAGCAGAATCTGACTCACCCCCCTACAATCATCTATATATGGATCCCTCATCACAAAGATCCAGAGGCTAGAATCTTGTATCTTGTAAGGAAGTGTTGTTGGTTTCCTGGTGCAATATCATAGTGTTGGGTGATCTAAGCTTTTCATGAGGTGAAGAAGGGATTTCATGCTGAGGGGATGACGCTGGGTTAGAACAATTGGTTGTAATCCTCTTTTCTATTCTTGATATTAATAAAGATATTCAAGTTTTCCTCCACATTCTTGTATGTTTGATAATATATGCATTTGTGTGGTCAATACATATTTGGTCCTGTATTGTTTATGTTTGTAGATCTCTGTTCTTCGATAGTATTATGCTGCTTTGATTCCACAGGTGCTCTTTGAAGTTGGGTAGACGAAGAAGGAGTGGCGGAGATCTATTATAAGGGAGAGGAATCAAGCAAGGAACCAAGCGCAGAACTGAGGTTGGTGTCCTTTGTTTCCCTCTTATCTAATTCTCATAAAGGAAATCGAAAGTGGTTTTAGTTTGTTTATTTCTAAGATATCTACTAGTCTTAGTGGGACTAGCAGCTCCGAGTGGACACTAGATTTCCCAATAACAGCTCTGCTACCAGCAGGCTTAGATAGTACTCCAACTAAGTCATGCAGGAACACAAGCATCGCTTCGCTGCCAGCGAGCCTGGTCAGTACCTCGATGGAGTTACTTGAATCAACTCTCTACGTAGGAAGCCTTTCTCTTCTTTCACCTTATTCATTTTTCATTTTTTCATTTTTCACTTTTCATTTTCCATTTTCATAACTGTGCATAACACTTATTAATTTTAGAGGCGGAAGAGGGATCCCGACTTATTGAGAGCAGAAGAGGTTATTCCTTTAGAGAAGTAGTTTATATATACCTCTAATTTGCTTGTTAAGGTTCCCCCCTCACCTTACTCTACTTGATTGAGCTGCCAAGGGTTAACCCAAAAACAACTGACTAGAGTAGGTGACACTAGTTAGTGCACAAGCGTTGTGTTTTCACCAAGGTTCACTTCGAACAATACATATTTTCCATTAGCGTATCATGGACTGAAGATAACAAGTTCTTCATATAGAGACAAGATGACATATAACCAAGTATTGATAACTGCACAAGTCCTATTGTACTTTACCCATCTTGTTTCAAGAGTCGCACATGGTCTCATGCAAAACTAACCTACGAATGTGAACAATCATACAAACACAAAAAAAGTGGAAGCATAAGTAAGTATGAAAGCAAAGTGAGTAAGCAAACACGCATGCAAGAAAACAAACATACAAGGTAAGAAGAAAAACATGCAAGAAAGCAAACCAAAAGCAAACAATACTCCTACTCCTAAGGTAACGGTGCATGGGACTGATCACATGAAGTGATACTTCCAATGCAGCCATCGACGAATTGGTCGACCCATGTTGGTGAAGGCATGGTCCACGAGCAACACAACTGTGCGAACTAGCAAACATGAAAGATATAACAATGAAGACAAACACACTTCAAGTTTAAATGTGTCCACAGAACAAAAGTGAGTGCAAGTACATGACATGCAGTCCATGGACTTAACATGATGATGTACGATATTGCATGAAACTATTAAGCATATGCATACTCTCGACTGTGACATGCAAGCAAATAAAAGAAGAAAAGACAACTTGCGTTGTGCACGTGTGCTTGCTATGTGAGATTCCTCCAATGCACGAGCGATGGGATCGTGTATTTCGAGTGGAGAAAGCACGATATGTGTGTGAGATTGATCTTCAATGCATACAGATGAGTGATGAGGAGCCTTGGGTGTTTTAAAAATTTCTTGATCAGAAGCGAAACCAACCTTAGGACAGCGAGGTCTTGATATAACCATCAGGTCGAGCTAAAGTGCCTCGACAGTCTGTGGGTGTCAACTTCGTCGACAGATAGATCATCATAAACAGGTGGCTTGGAAAAATCAACCGCGGTAGAATCATCATCGTGATCGAATATGAGAGTAAATAGATCATGACATCTACAATCAACAAAATCAATTATTTCATGGGCATCCTCATGATCTGATGAAGCAAATAGAGGGGTAGATGAGAAGCGAACAAATTCACCCTCTGTGTTTCCAGAAAAAGCTGATGAAAAGTCAAGTGGATTTTCAATGAATAATTTATCCTCTCTGTTGTCAGATGAGGGACTGACATCCGGTGTGTTCTGCGAATGATCAACAATGGGTGCATCAGTAGACAGAGATACACATGCAAAATCATGAATGACAGAGTCACCAAAGATGTCAGGAAAACATGGAGGAGGATCAAACAAAAGGAAGTCATCCTTTGTCGAGGATTAATGCTCAAGATCCCAATCATACTCCTCATGAATGACAACGCATGTTGGTTGTGCAACACCAATTCTGTTGATAGCTTGATCCTCGTTCACAGCAAGTGTAGAGTCTAGAATGGAAGAACACAAGACAGTGCAATCCAGAGGATCAGTAGAACACGAAGATGAAGGTTGAGGTAAAAAATACATGTGATAACATAATGGAATCACAACCAAGCTTGCACGAAAATCAGAAGGAGCGATGTTGGGAGGATGTGTCAGTTGAATAGATGTGTGTGCATGCTCTCCTACATCACTCTATGATGGTGGAGCTATTTGATGAGGGGACGATAGACAGTCACTTGTGATAGCAACTGTGTCTGTCTGTTATTGTGCAGCTCCATCACTGAAGTATGCTGAGTAGGGTTTGGGATCGAACTTATTCTTGGGATGGATTTGTTAAGACAATATTTGAATCTGTCCCAAAGATATGGAAATTTCATCTGACTTTTCGGAGCTTGAAATTGTGACACAGGAAGCGTTCCCAAAATTCCATAGGTGATTCATGCGGGGCCTTCCATTGTTGTAACCTTTTTTGGTCAAGAGGTTCTAGATCAAGATGATGGAAAGTAGATTCAATGAGATCACAAAACTGCTCAAGTGAGTGCATGCTACTAGGAGGTAGACTGTAGCACCACCATTGTGGGGATTCGTGAAGTGTGTATGACAGCAGTAGGCTGACCTCTTTTGCATAGAACTCGTCTGCATTATCAGGGAATTCATAGAAGTCTTATAAGTAGTCAGGTCAAGCTACTGCGCCTTCACCATCATACATGAATACAAACAAGAGATAAAAAAACTCCCTCCTGATGTTGAGAGGTTCGACATGAAAAAGACATCGTGGAGGGATGAGTGTGATGGAATCCATGATAGATGTGAAATGGTTCAAAATAGGATGAGAGGACATAGCTTGTCATCTAGCCTGCCTTCTAGCACCAGAAATGTTCACGATGCTGGACCTGCCAACATGTCAGGGGATCTCCTCGATAAGAAGTCCCAACTAGACCTTAGACCATTTGGTGTAGGACTCCCAGCAGTGGGTCGTACAGTATTTACTTGACCGTAGTTGTGTGCAAAGGAAAGTAAGATTTCCTTGTTGGTAGCAAGGGTGTGACATATGCAGCAAGTCAAGGAAGGTGCATGAGCAGTTCTAACACACAAGGTGAGGTGAGTGCACCCCTTGGAAACCTGTGAAAGCATGGAGTTAAGAAGGGAACACACGAGCAAAGATGCATCACAAACTAGAATACAAATAAGCTAGCAATACAAAGTGATGGTTAAACCAACAACACATTTCAGTAAGATTCATACATACTTATATAGGAAAGACATACACGCATGCATAAACAAACATATACATATATAATTTATAGTAAATAAGATAGCTGAAATGCAATATGAAATATGCATGAAATGTGTTGGCTCTATTATATTAAGAAGTGAAAGTTCTAGTCATACAATAAAACCATCACCAACCACTAGTTCTGACAACAGAACATTACAGTCATTACCACCTGCTCCTCCAAAGAGATATACTAGCTCTGCACAGTGGAGAAGCCAAGGCTCATTACAATATTCTCCAAGATTTCTCTAAGATACTCCTATCAGAAGCTTGGTTGACCAAAAGCCTCTACAATGAGTTATGAGGGACTATATATAGAAAATGGTGGGGTGGCCCTTGACATTCCCCTTTGTGACTATTCATCTACCCTCATGACTCTTCATCTACTCTATTACTGTTACATCCAACTATCGACACTTTAACTTCCACTTGACAAGACATCACATACAATCTACACATGTACCCATGTGAGAAAAAATAGGCTTGAGAAATCCATGCAAGACATCACTATGATTCAGACAACTGTGGGAAGACCAACTCTTTGACATCCTCATGATGGTAGACGGTGACGAAATTATGCCAAGATTGGTAGTCCGTTGTTAGCACCTAAATCTGCCTTAGGCTGAAAGAAGGCAAAGTTCAGGGTAACCACAAACCACGCTCAGTCTGGTAGCTAGCGCTACCAAAATAGGAGAGGGCTTTCTCCGTATCACGCTCAGTGAATAAATAAACAATATGGTCTGAGACGACTTACAATGAATATTGATTTTAGGCTAGGTAAATAAATATGGAAACAAGAGGCAATTCTTGATCAATGACTGATTTTCTGGGATGTATGGGACCAACGAACAACATGAGCAGAGAATTTAACACAAAGGCACAAATTACTTCGTGAGGCAACATAGGCGGAAAGTCTAGCAATTAAATTTGAAATAATGTGAAATGGAAAGATTGTTTAGGAGGGTGAAAAGGGCATAAATACATGAATCCTTTTCAACAGAAGAAGAACACAGAAAGTGAAACTTTCTCAAAGGCAGAGCAATAAACATGAATTCTACCTTATCTTACTTAGAAAATTTCATTGGAAATGAATATGAATGAATTGTGAAACATAACGAAATACATATGAAACAGAAAGAAGATACATTTGCTAAAATCACACCACATGAATATCATGAACCAAAGCCACTGCCTTTCATTAATTCTCTGTCAAAATGTACAATGAGTAACTGAGTTTCTCTCCCACAGTCTCCCAAAAATTACAACCAACCCTTTGCAAATGGTTTTACATACAATAAATAGACTTTTCCATTGGGAAATGGAACGACCCAAAGTTGGGG
>APFE031221608.1:84296-159949 GCA_000404065.3 Pinus taeda
ACAACCAACCCTTTGCAAATGGTTTTACATACAATAAATAGACTTTTCCATTGGGAAATGGAACGACCCAAAGTTGGGGAGTTTTTCAAATCATTACAAACTGGAAATGGAAAGCCAACCATTAGTGACAGGTGCAGCGCTACAAAAATGACAAAACTGTAGCGTGGATTTTTGGGTGACTGCTCGCCTTCCTTTTGCAACTTGGATAGAAGCCAACCTTTAGTGAAAATACTTTTTAAAATTTACCTTAGGTGTCGGTAAAAATTTAGTGTAAATGAGTGGGCCCACTTGGAGAAAATCGCAAATCGAAATTTCGCGGAGAGGAAGTGATTTTGGCCTTTGGGTCTCTGTGCGTCGTGCCCAAAACTGTATGCGTCGCGCCACTTTGGAGGTGGTTTTTAGGTACTTTCTAAAGTCCAAATTGTGCCCAAGTGCACCTGTTAGAAAGCCCTACCTGTATACTTTCCAACCCAAGTGGAATTTCTGAATTTGGTGCTCATTTGCCCCTCCAAAACTTGAATCTCCCAAGACTGCTTCCTGTGTGTCAAAATAGGGGCAGAGAGGTCATTTTTTGAGTGTTTTTGACCTCCTGAGGACTCAAAACTTGCCCAAAATTCCTGGCCATGCACCAGCAGTCATGATTTTTCATGCCGAATCCAAAAATGTAATTTTTTTTCCTTTTAGAGCTCCCTAGCGTAAGCGCGCGCCAGTGGCGCGGCGCACAGGGAGAAAAACCCTGTTTGTGCACAAAAATTTGTCAAATGACCAAAAATGCCCCAACTTTTTTGAAATTTGGGCTATAGCTTCTCTATGAAGTGCCATGCTGGGCCAAAGAGGCTTCAGCCAAGATTTGAAGCCGATATTTCTCTTTTTTCCTCTTTTGCCTTTTTTTCGCTCTCCTCAATTTCGCCTTCAAATTCCTTATCCGAGCCTTTGAACTCATGTTACATGCCCTGTAGTGATAAACCATATGCCTCAATAATGTTTTGTCCTTGTCGACCTTCTCTAGCAGTCTCTCAAAGTGGATGTTGATCCGCTCGAGCCAAGACTCTCAGTTATTATTAATCTCTTGCTCTAAAGGAGTGAGCTCAATTCTCCTCTGTTGGGCAGATCAGTGATTCTCGCGGATGTTTTGCAGCTCCATGATCTCCTGCTAGTCTTCGAGCTATTTATTCCTCTACTCCAAGTACCTGATAATCCACTTAGCTCTCTCCAAATTGAGAGACAAGGCTTGGATCTCTGTTTTCTGCTCTTGGATGGTCCTTCTAAGTTTGACACTCTCCACATCTGTATCATCATCATGAATGAGAATGAAGTCGGCCTCTCGTTCACCTGATGGCCCCTCGTCATGCATGGGCCCCTTGCCCCTGTCCTGTACCTGTGTTGCCGATGTTAGAAGCGAGGCCCCTTCCACCCCGGGTGGAGATAACACTCACTTTGTTGCTTGGAACAAATGTCTAACGCTTGTCTGATATGTGATGAATACTGGCACACTAGTGGTCTCATGGCGCTCATATTGATGAGAAGGACCACCTATCTCATGTTCAACCTCTGATAATACCTGTGAAGTGCTGAAGAGGTCACGGGAGATGAAATCATCCCAAGTAATGCCCTGTAATCCCAGTTGATGAACCACCAAAATCTTAATAAGAGAAAAATGATAAACACTATTAAGTTGCTGCTGAGGGGTCTTGTGATGCATGAAGGTGTTCATCCTCTCTATGTTCCTGCAAATGTTATGGGATGTTCATCATCCATACCCTGGTAAAATGCATGAGCAACCTGATGTGATAAGCATATAAACAAGAGAACCTCCCCTCACAGCTAAAATATTTCATGATCATCTTCATTAGTGGAGCATATTCATCTTTCAAATATCGGAATGGAAAGACTCTTTTGAGCTGCCTCAAGAAACTGGCCTTAATGTATGGCTCATAATGCTGCCGATCAACCTTTTGTTTCTTGTGCCATGGTTCTCCAACGTTCGGTATGACGGTTGCTAATGAGACAGTTTCAGATGTAAGTGTGAAGGTTACACCGGCTAAGATAGCATGATCTCCATGTAAGTGAAGCACAAAAATACGAGCCAACTCATGATGAAATCAACACTAGCCACCTTTTGACAAAACTCAAAACATGACAGATGCTGGAAACATGACATAGCAAGAGGGCAAGACTGCAATTCTATAAGGGTGGTTGGTTCTTCCCTAACATGTCTGCCACTTTTATGAGGTCTCCGGGGAGCCTGTTCTTTCGAGGATGAATCACTTTGGGTTTCCATTTCATATTCCGATGAATGCTTAGATGCCATGACTGCTGTATATAGACTGTGCTTGGACTGCCCTTTGATGATGTATGAAACTCTGTGTTGTTATGAATTCTTCCACCAACGGGAACAATGCAAAAGGGACTGTTAGGAAGGGGAATAATATGAAGGGATTAGGGATTATGGGGAGAAATTTTGTTTAGGGATATGTAGGAGGGTTTGGGGATTTTATAAGGTAGGATTTTGGGGTTTTACATTTGACAAATGAGCGGAGGGGATAGGGAATAGGAGTTTAGTAACGTTTTAGGGTAGGGAAAGATGGGAAAAATGGAATATGGGGGAAGGGAACGATGGAAAGAAGGGAAGGATGAAAGGGAGGAGGAACCTTGGCATCAACACAACGAATTTTCAACCCTAACAACAATGGTTTTGATGATTTCAAGTGGTAGGGTTTAAGATTTTTTATTGCAATTATAAGCGGCCATAAACCATCATCCTATTCACAAAAATGGATGAGCAATTGAGATGTCGACCCTACCTGGCAATTTCAAGGGATTCAAAGGTGATTTGTTGCAATTTGGAGCAAAATCGGGCCTTTATGGGTGTGCGCCGCGCAGCATACCCAGTGTGCCACGTTGTTTGTGTGCGCCATGCCCATGTTGTTTCAACACTGTGTGGTCACGCCCAGTGCACCGCGCTCCCTCACTGCACCGCGCCCCTCTGCCTGTGTGTCGCGCCTATCAAAACACCTCCAACCTCACCCAAAACGCGCGCTAGCTCTCACAGTCACTTTGAAATGCTTCTCTCTAACGTTGGTGTGCAAAATGACATTGTTTCTTATGAAAATTCTATATAAAGACATTTGGAGTCATGGTTTTGATTTTTGTTTCTTCAAAACCCACTTTGGTAATGTTTTGTTTTGGCACTTTTTCCATGATTTAATTCAACTCTGTATTTCACTTTTCCCTTTTGGATTTTTAGCTAAAATGATGAAATTTTTGGCACTTTTTTGGAGGGGTTGCTGACATGGCATTTGGCCGAGGAAACCATGACTGTGCTTGAAGAGATCAACTGAAAATTATTACACATGACACACTGTTGACTTTTCTTCAAAACAGAGTTTTGAAGAATAGTCGTAAGCTGTCAACATGACAATGAAAATCTTTAAATCAGAACTTTGTAAGGGCCTCCCTCTAGCCTACATGGATTTATTGGACATGGTTGAAGACCAAATTAACTGATCCCTAGACCTAATGACTAAAATGACTCTTGTCCATTAAAAGATTGAACATTGACTGTCATGGGCTTTAATAAACATTGATGAAAAGACCTAAGCCAGCAGGTGACAGACATGAGGGGTAAGGGGTAATGACTGACAAGACCCTCCCGTAGGATTATGGAATGCCCCTAGCAAAATGCAGTTGAGTGGATGGAGCGAGACACCTAAAAATGAAATGCAGAAAGAGTTTTGATCTCTAACGGAGGACTGACAAGACCAACTCTAACATTGGCTCCAATGTGGGACGGTAGCTCCTTGGAGGTGCCAAGAACAACAGATATCTGGAAGAGATAGACAGTGCCTTCGTCCATTGGGCTATGGAGTCATTATTTTGATGAACAACACAAGACTCTGACTCATTTATGAAACCAAAATGACCGAAAAACTGACTCAAATTTGATCTTGAAATGACTTGAAGACTAACTTGATAAACTCTAACCAAACTAAAATAAAATGGTATTTACAGTGACAGTGGAAGCAGCGTCAACAACTCAGAAATGGTACCGATTGAGTAGCCGACCATTGATCGGCCCTCCTGGACAATATTCCCTGTTCATTTCCTTCAAAAGAAAGGCATTCTGACCACGATATGCTGTAATCTTGAAGGGACCTTTCCAGAGATTCTCGAACTTACCATGCTTACCCTTTTCCTCATTCCTTGCATCCCACTTCAGTACCACATCATCCAACTGAAATTTGTTCGCCTTTGCTTTTTTGTCATAAATTTTCTTAATCTTCTCCTGCAACTTGGACGTGTTCTGGAAGACTTCTTATTTGGTCTGTTGCAAGTGGACCATTTGATTCAACCTTCTCTTCATAGGATCATCTTCACCGCCAGCCTCCTGAAGAAGTTTGACTACCGGGGCTGCGAGAGAGGTAGGAAACACTGTATCAACTCCATAAACAAGCTCAAAAGGGGACGTACCAATGGATTTCTTCTGATTGACCCGATCTGCCCAAAGTGCATTGACCAACCTCTTATGCCAACTCTACTTGTTTATTTCTAGCAGCTTCTTAATGATGTTGACCAATGACTTATTAGAAGACTCTGCCAATCCATTGCCTTATGGATGATAGGTAGTTGAGTGACCCTAAATGATGTGATATTTATGACAAAACTCTACCATCCTTTTTTATTTGAAAGCTACTGTGTTATCAATGATTAATTTATTCGGGCAACCAAAGCGAGACAAGATGTTATTTTCAAGGAATGAAATAATTACTGCATCTGTAGCTTGTTTGGTGGGAATTGCTTCGATCCATTTCATGAAATAATCTATCACTGTGAGGATCCATCTACGCTGACCGGAAGAAGCGAGATGAATTTCACCAATGAAATCCAACCCCCATTGCTGAAAAGGGGCACTCACCTGAATGGGCTTAAGTGGTAAACGCTGTAATTTCTGCCTTCCTTCAAAAATCTGACACTATGACAACTCTTGACCACCTTATATACATCAGCAAACAATGTCGGCCAATAGTATCCTGCTCTCAGGAATTTATTTGCTGTTGATTACCAAAAAAGGTGACCACCACAGTCTCCTTCGTGGAAATCCTCCATGACCTTCTTTGCTTCCTTTTCCACCAAAAAATTCAACAGAACGCCACAGGGATCTTTCCAATAAAGTGCAGAATTTAGAATGCAAAACTTGGCAGCCTTCAATTTGAGAGTTCTAGCTGTGTTTCTAGTCATGCCGGGCGATGGTGACAACTTTTTTAAACACATATATGATATCTGAATACCACGGAGAAAGAGCAAACATTTTAGATACCTGAATTGACGAACCTTCCTCATTCTCATCAGACATAGCAGCGATTAGATTTATGTCTAAGGCGTGCAAGTTTGATTCGGCCATTAACTTTGCCAATCCCTGTCCTTTAACAAGCTTTGTGGGCTTTATTTGCACATCATATTCCAACAAAGCTACAATCCACTTGCCTTGTCTTCCTTCCGGATTTGTCTACACTAAAACATCTTTGACAGCAGCGTTAGGAACATAGGCCAAAATACGAGAATGCAGAATATATACCCGAAAATCTTTCAATGCTTTCACAAGTGCAAGGGCTTGCTTCTCAATGATGTTGTATTTTAAGGCTGCATCTCTTATGGCTCGGCTGAAGAAAGCAATTGGTCTTTCGTGATCATCTCTTTTCTGCAATAACACAGTTGCCATAGTATGCTCCGAAGCGAATGAAAACAATATAAAATCCTGAGTGTAGTCCGGGCTGACTAGAGCTGGAGCTGAAGAAAGAGCCAATTTGACTAAATTGAAAGATTTTACAGCCTCCTCCGTCCATTTCACTTGGTTGTCCTTCTTAATCATGTTTGTAATCTCTCTTAGGTGTTCAGCGAGATTAGGTACAAAGCGGCGTAGAAAATTCATTTTACCATTGAAAAATTGAATCTCTTTCTTATTTCGGGGTAGATCGATTTGCTGAATCG
Organism: Pinus taeda; assembly: GCA_000404065.3. NCBI lineage: Eukaryota > Viridiplantae > Streptophyta > Pinopsida > Pinales > Pinaceae > Pinus > Pinus taeda. Next base: position 90,285 of record APFE031221608.1, read on the forward strand.
CTTCTACATGTGCTAGGTCAATACGAATGCCATCTTTTGAGATAATGTGTTGGAGTAGTTTTCCTTCCTCCATGGCGAACAAGCTCTTTTTCGCATTGAGTGACAGGCCATATTTTCTGCACTTTTGAAAGACAGTTTTTAGATGGTACATGTGTTCTTCATCAGATTTGGAAAACACTTTCAGATCATCCAGGTACACAACCAAAAAGACATCCTTCTCATTTGCGAAAGCCAAGTCCATTGCATGCTAAAATGTACCACCCGCGTTCTTCAAACCGAAAGGCATTTTAGCGTAATGAAAAGTTCCCCACGGAGTGGTGAACGCTGTCTTGTCTCGGTCATTTTCATGGACAGAAACTTGGTTATATCCAAAATAACCATCAAGTAGTGACATACGAGATGCTCCCACTACTCGCTGAAGTATATGATCCATTTTGGGCAGTGGATAGTTATCTTTCAACGAAACTTTATTGAGATTTATAAAATCAATGCACAAGCGAATCTCACCTATCTTCTTTCGTACAGACACCAAATTAAAGATCCAATCCGAAAATCTGATGGGAACAATGATTCTTGATTTGTACAACTTGTTTATCTCCTTTTCAATTGATGGCAACAACTTTGGATTTATCCTTCTCAACTTCTGTCTGAAAGGTTTCTGATTGGGCTTAATGGGTATAGTGTGCTGAATTATATTGGTATCATATGTCTTTAAGTCTGAATAGTCCCAAGCAAACACATCAGCAAATGAAGACAACAAACTAATATATTTGGCTTTTATCCTTTGTGGCAATGCTTGAGACAATTTTACCATTTTAGGATTAACAGTTGTTCCGACATTGACCTCTTCCACACCCTTCTTTGTTGGCTGCAATGTTGGTTTCCGGGCTACATCATCTTGATCAAAGAGTTCTTCTAAAGGTATCAAGCCTTTAGGAATAATGTTATTCTTTAGCTGCAACACATCCATTTGATTGATCTGTACATCATCTTTACCATTATCCTTACCATCATCATTTTCTACATTGATTGAGGTTTCTTTGAACTTACCTTTGTTTTGCAGAAAATCATCAATCTCCTCATCATCCTGGAAAACTTTCCAATATCTCTGATTGTCCGGGACGTTCGGATGATGCTTGACATGGATTTCAAATTTATTACTGGAGTTCATTGGGATCTTCAAACTACTTGTTGCCTTAGCAAGAGCATCAGCAATGTTATTTTGTACACGAGGCACACATGTCAAGGTATATTCCGAAAATAATTTTAGGATGTCTCGGACTGCATTATGGTAAGCCCGCATCCAAGGATGCTTTGCTTGATATTCGCCTTTGAACTGCTTAATCACCAATTCGGAGTTGCCATATACTGCAATCCTCTTAGCATTAAGCTTTCTTAGAATTTTTAGGCCAGCAATCAGAGCTTGATACTTAGCTTCATTGTTTGAACAATCAAAAGCTAACTTTTAAGAGCATACCCGCACATTACTAGGCACTTTGTTCGGGGTGGAGAAAGGACTGCGTACCCAAATCCCAATTCTAGCGCCATCATTTCCCACCGCTCCATCGAAATCCATGGTCCACAAACCTTCTTCCTCTTCTTGCAAGTGCTGAAAAACTGTTTGTTGTGCTTTGTCTGCTTGCTGTCCATTACTTTCAACTGATCGCTCAACAGTGTTTTGTTGTTTTTGTCCTTCTTTCTTTAAAACTCCTCTGAAATTTTCTACTATTTTCAGAATATTTTCTGCTTCTATTAAATGACTATCGATATCATTGAAACTATCATAATACAAAACGAAAGACTCTAAATCTGTATGTACATAATTAATCAGATGATTTATTGGTTTCTCCTTGCTTGTAATCATGTATTTCATTTTTTGTTCCCGATACAGTTTCCTCATTTGGCCAAACACCGAATCGTTGCAAGGAGAATCTATTGTGTGTCTTTTTTAATTTTGTACCCAAGACTTTGAACGAAGCATGCCAACCTGTGAGGATTATCTCCAACATTATCCATTTTAACATTTTTCATTGGGTTTGATCCAGACCACAACCAAGTCTTTTGATGAGCCGATAATCTTACTTGCTGGATCAATGAATACAGATCATGTATTGCCCGGTGACGTCAGACCCCTTATCCATGATGCTTGGCATATGAGATTATGAGAAGCTCTGGAATCGAACATGGCATTATGTAACACAAAATCATGCAATCTTAAACTGATATAAAAAGGTGGCACATCATTATCTGGAGACTCACCATTCGATGCTAGCCCAAAAATCATTTTGAGTTGATCATCTTCGACATTCGCCATGTCAGACATTGGGTCAAAATTCAAAATTTTAGACACTTACCCTCTATAACTGTTGTTCCTCATTATTTCAGTCAAGGGAATGGACCTTCAATTTAGAAATTTCATTCTCTAAATTAAAAGCGAAAATCTTTTCTACCTCTTTGATTGGGATTTCTTTCCTTTCCTTTTCTTTCGATGCAATTGGCTGATTTTATTTTTCTCCTGATGGTGATTTGCTGCTATCCGGATCAACCGCTTCCTTTCCTTTCCTTTGTGCAACTGATGAATCATTCTTTGATGCCTGAACGTCCTTCCTCTTTTGAATTGGTTTAACCGGCACGTCTCTGTTTCTAAGTGAATATCGTTGCTGCTGGGCGGATAGAGCATTCATATAGCCTCTTTGGTACTCATCTGATTCTTCCTCCAAAATGGTGTCATTGGCTAGAATGAAATCTGCATCTTTGTGTACAGCTGAACTTTTTGCATACTCATCATCCTCAGTAATATAAATAGGCAAATCATCAGGAGTAAAGAAGTGGTTTTCTTCACCTATTATATTCTCGCCCTCATCTGACTCCGGTCCATGCACAAAATTTTGCTGCAAAGGTGGCTGTACTGGCTGCTGTGCTCTCTGCTCTTGGGCTCGCTGATCTCTCTGCCTTATTCTATATTGCGGTTGTTCCTCGCCACGGAAGTTAGGATTTCTAACTTGTGGCTCAGGTTTGTCAAGTTTCACCCTTTCAAGCATTCACTCTACCTTCCGAAGTAATTGATCTATCGAGGAAGATTCTTCTTTTACGGTGACCTTCTTTTCTGCCTTTGCTCTAGCCCTCTTGGTCAACAGATTTGCTTCAATGTTGATCGCGATTCTCTGCATATCTTCCATTATGGCCGGTTCTCTCTCTCTTAATTGATAAGCCATGTCAGCATCAAAACCATCCAGAAACTTCACCATGGCTAGCCCCACAGGTGGCCTTAGACGATCGGGAATTTCATTATAAACATAATTGAATCTAATGCAGTAGTATTGGATCGACTCACCAACGTTTCGTTTGATTTGCTCATATTCAGCCAGAATTTGGAGAGGATTCTTTTTCACTTCCCAGCGCCTAAAAATTGTCTTTGTAGGTCGGCCAAGGTAGCGTGCATCAAGCAAACCTCTGAACCATTTCCTAACTTCACCTGCAAATGTCTCTACAAAGAGTCTCATTACCACATTCTCTGCATCAATCTCGTGAAGTTCACAGAAATCTGCCATTCTGTCCACATGTTGCTGAGCGGTAATGTTGTTAGGGGCGCCATCAAACAACGGGATTTTTCTTTGATAATCTGCAGGCATATCATCTAAAACTTGAGGCAGCGCAAGAGGTGCAAAACGAGCAGCCATCACTCTTGGTAGGTTTGGTCTTGGAGGTGTTGGAGGAGTGTGCGCAGTTTGTAGGGGGTTAACAATTGGAGTTTGAAGCTGTGCCACAATGTAATTATCAATTGACCAGTTAGCCCTTTCAGTTTCTAAGTCTACAAGAAGCTGTGGATTGGGGATAGTAGAGTCGACCGCCCTTTCGGATTTGGTCTCAAACAATGATATTTCAAACTGCTCATCAAAATCTAGCTCTTCAAGATACTCAAAAATGTGAGGACATGAATGGGATTTGAACACGGGAGATATAGATCTCTCTTGACGACGAAGTCTTGGAATCAAATTAGGATTTTCGTAGATGTGAGGAGGGTCTGGATTTGGATTAGCTTTGGTATATCTTCTAGAAGCCAGTGTGTTATTAAGAAAAAATCAAAAGGACACGACCAACTCACTTAGCCTATCAAATCCTAAACTTATCATCCAGAAGATTAGAATTATTAGAAGTAAGGGGTATAATTTTGCATCCCCAGTGGAGTCGCCACTATGTTAGTACCTAAATCTGCCTTAGGCTGAAAGAAGGCAAAGTTCAGGGTAACCACAAACCACGCTCAGTCTGGTAGCTAGCCCTACCAGAATAGGAGAGGGCTCTCTCTGTATCACGCTCAGTGAATAAATAAACAATATGGTCTGAGATGACTTACAACGAATATTGATTTTAGGCTAGGTGTTAGCGCTCAAATCTGCCTTAGGCTGAAATAAGGCAAGACTCAAGGCCACATCAAACCACGATCAGCCTCGTAGCTAGCCCTACGAGGACAGGAGAGGGCTCTCTCCGGGTCAAACTCGGAAAAAGGTAATCAAGAAGGCTCGAGATGACCGAATTGATAACTGATTTTAGGCTAGGTATTAAGTACAAAGAGTTTAGGATTGATTTTTTATGATTTTGTTGAAATCAAGGGAAAGGCAATTTTGGGTGCGGGGATGAGGCACAGTTTTTGCAGAGGTCCACTTGGGGCAAGATAGGCAGTTGTTTTGATGCCTTAAAGTAGGTGAGATGGATAGATCAGACCGATGAGGGGCTAAGGAGAGCAAGGGGTCTCAAGGATTCTCCTTAAACTGAAGAAAACATAGAATATTAAACAAATTTAAAGGCAGAGCATAGCAATTTCATGGATTCTACCTTAACAATTCATTTGCTTAATAAGAGAAGATTCAATAGATAACTATCCACATACACAACTTACAAGTACTGAAAGAAACACAACATCAAGACATAAAGCCACATGGATCCCAAGTAGTGTTGCAAAACCCTGGTCTTCCTTTGCCAAAAATGCTGGTAAAATATGTACAATATATCTCAAAACTATCCCAAGAGTCCAACCTCTGCTACTGAATGAAAAATTACATATATAGACCAAGCCAACCCATTCCCTAACCTCTAGGGGTCGAGCTCCTCCTTCTAGGAGTTGTTTTAACCAATTCTAAATTGAGCACTACAAACTAGGCAATCAAAACAATTTGCCTCTATAAGCTAGGAAACCAATTCATTCATTAATTTTTTGCCATTTTATGAATGAATATTCTAGAATAGGTAAAAAAAGTGTCATGTCAACATGAAATTACATCAATTACATCAAAGAGGATGAAAAATCCCACCAAAAAGTCAAAACTAGTCAATGCTGCGTTTTCCTGAGCTGAAGGTGCAAAACTCGCAAATTTTCCCAACACATAGCGCGCTTTTGAGCCCACTTTTGGGGCACTTCCCGGCATCCAAATGAGGCTCAAGTGGGCTTTTTGGAAAGGACTGGATGTCTACTCTCCACCCCAAGTAGAATTTATCAATTTGGTGGCCATTTTCTCCTCCAAAAATCAAATCTCCCAAGACTGCTTCCTGTGTGTCCAAAAAGGGGCAGTGAGGTCATTTTTTGCATGTTTTTTGACCTTTTGGGGGCTCAAATCTCCATGAAATGTCTTGGAAGTGGCTGAGCAAGTGTAATTTGTCATGAAAAATCCAAAAATGCTGATTTTTTGTGAAGTGGACCTCCCCAACTTAAGGGTAGCGCGCGGCACGCTACACATTGAGCCAAAACCCCAACGCGTAGCGCACCTGAGCCCTACGCGTAGCGCGACTTTAAGATGCTTTTTGGAGGCCTTCCCTTTGTCCAAATTGGGCGTAAGATAGCTTGTTGGAAAGGTATCTGAGTGTACTTTCCAACCCAAGTAAACTATTTCAATTTGGAGTTCATTTGCCTTGTCAAAAATCAAATCTCCCAAGACTGGTCAAAATGTGCCAAATGAGGCTACCTCAAGGCAGAGTGCTGTTGCAGTCAACTTTGGAATGCCTTACTCAACTCCAAATTGAGCTCATGATAGCTAATTGGAAAGATATTTGTGTCTAGTTATCATTTGACTCGTCAAGAAAGTCATTTGGCCAACCAAGCTAGGAGAAAATGTTATTTTCCCAAGGTCACTTTAGAGGTGCATTTGATTTTCCTTGGCAAGGATATTTTTGACATTTCTCTAAAACCATGACACCTGTGTAAAACGTGAAGGAAATTTTTCTTCCTTGGCATGTTGTGGACAAAAACCTCTCTCAGTTTTCCAAAATTCATCTTTGATTGCTCAGAAACATCATTTGAGTAAAACCTACCCCGATGTGTGGAACAATGAATTTTGTCGAAATGAAGCGAAATGAAGGGGATAAGAGACTTCTAAATTCTTGGGGAAATTTTTGGAAGTAGGGAGGGATGTTAGGAAGCAGGGGAAAGTGGAATCGCGGAGATCAAGTGAGGGGAAGGGGTCCAAACGGGCAAAACACAGGCCTAACCTAGAAAATTGCCAAGTTGTGGCAAGAAACTAGGGTTTGTGCAAAAATGAGGAATTTGGGGGATCTCAGTGATGGGAAGTGTTTGATAAGGTACATGAAAGATAGGGGAAGGTGTATGAACATCTGGATATAAGTTTTTCTAATGATTGGACCATCCAAGAGAAATTACCTCCAAAACCCTAAGAGAGGGAAATGACTTTGCCTGGGCGCAACTAAAGCATGAACAAGGTGTAAAATGACTCATTAGACACTGACATGATAATGAAAACCCTATGAATGATGATAGACTGAGCCGAATGATGACATGGACCGACATTTGGACAACTTTAGAAGGAGTGAAAGCACACCCTAGACCTAATGCCTAGTGACCAAATTTTGCTTGAAGACTCTTTGAAATGACAAAATTTGACCTGGACACTCTGAGACCACTTTTTAAGAGCATATTTGATCACTGGAGGAAGGCTGGAAAGACTGAAACTAACAGTGTGATGGGATTTATTCATGGTAGAGATTTGGACATGGAAAATTTTAGGGGCTAATATTTGCAGGTGGGCTAATTTTCTATGATTTTTCAGAAAAAAAGATTCGCCAATTTCCATTTTTTATAAAAATGATTCACCCAAATTTTAAAATATAAAATTATTTTACCTCAAAAATCGCCAACATTATATAGAGAGTATATATAAAATAATCATAAATTTGAATACATTTACAAATACATCAATAAACATTTTATAGTTTGCATATTAGGGACTAGTGAGATTCACCAATTTTTTAAACTTCAAGATAATTTTCCATCCTTAAAATTTTCCCTGGCTTTGGATTGTTGGAAGGTTTTGGAATTGGGTGAGGTGGACTTAGGAAAGTCCAAAGGGTTTGGGGTGGAGATGGCTTTCTCGAGGAAGACCTTGATAGTTGGGCGAAGAAATGAAAATTTCTCAAGTTATGGTGAAGGAATTATGAGGAATGCAAGCTTGGTTTTGTTTTGTGATCTTGGGACTAGTTTAGGTGAGATAATGGTAGCTTGAGGGTGGTGGTTATTTAACGTATGGAGTCCTTGTTTGGTTACATCTTGGTTTATCCCCTAGGATCCCACATTCATGCTTGGAATATGGCACAGGGATGTTTGGCTGAAAGAAATACTTTGTTCAACCCAATCTATGGTCGAGTGGTACATGGAAGGCCCTCACTTGGTTGGATTTTGCATATGATAACACAAGTTATTTTCCTCATTATTATTTATGAGCACATGTGTTGGTTATTAATTGATCTTATGGCAGAATTTTTATTGTCACTATTTTTTCATATGTCGGTTATATACCTAGTTATATGATGTGCTCTAGCTATGGCTCTTGCTAATTATTTGAAAATTATTTAAATGGTTGATGAATGCATGGCCTAACAAGTGTTTTTTCAACTAGCTTGAGAGGGAATTGAGCCTTCTTGGCAATTATCAGATGATGTTCAAATGTTTATGACTAGATATGCATTCATGACCTATAACTCATATGTTTACCATATGTTTGACAAAATTTATATCATGTACTAGGGCTATTTCGGTCAATATATTCAACTTTTGAATGGTTAGACTTGTTATCATGTTATCTATGATTTTGGAAAGTTACAGGTAGTTGTGGGTAGTGGTGTGGGGGTATGTTGAAAAAAGTGGCATAGATCTCATGACTACATGTACTGAACTAAGGAATTTGGGTCATAACCATGATAAGGAAGTGCCCATGATATATTTCACAAAAATTTATTTTCTATGGGGTTTCCACAATATTTTTAGGCCTTTTTTTAGCAAATATAATTATCTCTTCTAGATTGCTTAAGGCTTGATTCTCATGGTACAATAAATCAACAAATAATGGTGGATTTATTACCCTATGCATAATGACTGAGTGATCCTTATCTTGAATATGTCAAGATAAAACTATTATATGTGCAGTGTTCTTATTTCTTACATCAGGGATTCATGTGGTCAAGCTAGAAAATATTGGAAAATAATTTTGAAGTGGAAGATACCAAAATTTTAGAGAACACACATGCTTACATTGAAGAAATTTTTCAAAAAGAGACAATTGAATCCAAAAACTCAGATAGTTTGAAGGGACACCTCTCGTACCCACAATAAACATTGCTCAAATGGTATTATTGGTCATGAACCATATCAAACAAACTCTCAAAATTTCAATGAGCTAGAAGAAATTGATTCTAAAGAATCATAATATCTACTAGAGATACACCTCTATCAAAACTTCTAGCACATAAGTGTTTTGATCTTCCTATCACACTATTTTCAACATTAATATAGTCAAAGGGAAATATTTTTTTTATAGGACATGACCTCGAGAACAATTTCTAGAATTGACTTGGTTTGAGGAGATGTTGGAAGATATTCAGGGAACAACTTCAACAAAATCAGATTTAAATGCAAAATATCATTATTTAAAGGATCATTTCCAGATTTGGGACCATAAGTCTTTGTATCAGTTTTATATTTCTTGCAAACAAATTATAGAATGTTTCTGCTTTTGGTATATTGTTATATTTTTATTGTTGAAGATTGTAAAAATTAGAGGATTGTAGTTTTTTTAATATATCGTCTCATTTGTAATGAGTAGGGGTTGGGTTTTTTAGCAAAAATCCTCATACTTTTGTAACAGACTACATATTTCAGAATTTTAATTAAAGGTCTCTACTTTCAGCTAATGACAGACCTTGTGTCTTATGTAAGTAATTACTTTGATACCTAACCTTTTGATAATATATTTTACAACTGTGTCAAATATTAGGAAGGATTATGTCGAGATTTGACCTCCCTGACATCCCCTACAAGGTTATGTTCAATATGGTGGTTTTAACCCTATACAGAAATTACTTACAAACAAATTCTTAAAAAACAAAATATAAAAAATGGCGAGAAACACAAAACAAATACACATAGATTTTCCCCTGGATCCCAAAGGCAAGACTACCAAATTGATTTTTCATTATATTCCTTTCAATGTTACAACACATATATACATGTTGAAGCATTTATATACCCAAATCCATTAAACCCAGATTAGAACATAATTGTAGTTCCCTTGACCAAATCTACAAGATACCGTGGGAAGAAAACCATTATGCCCAAAACCATGTGCAAAACCCATGCACAAAACCATAGGTAGGTTTGCCCACCTAATATAAGGTCCAAAAAAAATTCCCTACGGTGCTGCCTTGGACCCAATGCAGGGAGCCTACCACCCCTTGCAAACCCCATGACACGGGGGGATACCACCCTGCCTATGACCCCTCGCTGCACCTAGGGCAATGAAGGGCGGTTTTCCTCCCCCCTCTTACCCCTCACTTCGATGATGAGGAAAGCCGTGGAAAGAATATAACACACACCCAACACAAATACTAGGCAGATCAAGTAAACAAAGTGTTAACTTTGATGTCCTCTACATAATTATATTATTGTTATTGTGAAATTGAGATTTATATATTGTTCATAATATTGAGAGTCACTCTTCACACTCCCTATTATTATTATTTGATATAATTATTCAATCTAAGTATAAATTTTAGCTAATAGGGTCTAAGTCTTCTACCCAGGCCTTCAAGTTGTTGATTGTTCTGTCATAGTTAGATGATGGAACTTTGATTGGGTCCCTAAAGGAGAGGGATTTATTTGTTAAGCAAGGATTTGAGACTTAGTAGAAGTCACCCATCAAAAAACCCCTAAGTTTGGCCATTGTGATTCATAGGTTGTTGTTCAATGAAAATGAATAATAAAAATCCTTGTTATGTTGAGGGAGCCCCCTCCCGTTAAAGTGTCAACTTAAGCCTAAAGTGGGTGAGCTGGTTTCTTGGTGAAATTTCCATCTCATAAATTTGCTTCGAGAAACGCATACACCATTTGGTGTTTCTTCTAGGGAGCACATTAACAAATAAATATATCCCTGAATGAATGACAATTGACTAGATCTATTCCTTGATGGTGAATACGGATTAGGCATTTGATATTGGTTGCATTTCTTTCACCTGGTGGCTCCACTTTGCCTATATTTTGTGATTCCATGACTTGCATACTCCATTGGTTTGATATGTTATATGAATTTTCTAATTTGTATGCTCAAGGCTTAGTGATGGTTGCATTCAACAATATATCTCTCCCTCTTCAAAGTGATCAAAAGTTTCAGACATCAACATAGGATACAATATTTAGAGTTATCCATTGTTTCCTCTTTATGCAACTTACTGATTTGTTTTTGTAAGTATAAGCTTCTCATGAATTTTGATTTTCATATTGTATATTCCTTTCATATCTTTAGCTGCATGCAAGGTGGTATGTCAAATAATTCACTTCTCACTTGGCTACACTGGAAGTTTGATTATACTTAATCGGGAAGAGTCCCAATTAAATAGAGCAGGGGTGAGTGTGGTTGAATAAGTTTCTTTTTTGAGCATTTGGTATGAAATATATGCACTATTTTAGTTTCATTAGTCTTAGTTTGCAGTGTGTGGTATCCAGAATAGAATAGTTACAGGTTGAAGTAATGGGTTAGGAATTGCTAAGATTTATTTTCAATTGTAGTAGTTGGTTGTTTACTGTATGTCTTGGTGATGAGAATGAATGATTTTAGATCATAAAAAGTTAAAAGATCAATTCATTCACGAAACCAAGATTAAAGAGTCTGTGGAAGGAAATCAATCATAATATGGTTTTCAAATTTTCAAAATCTTGTAGTAGTATGTTTAAAAAAAATTTAGATTTCCCAATTGTTTCCCATATCTTTTACTGTAGCAGGTTTTCGTATACCATTAAAGTTAGAATTCATTGGAATATTGGCATGAGTGAATAAGGAATTGTTGCTAATATTTCTTCCTTTTTATATAAATTAATTGAGTGCTTAATGAATTTTTGAGTTTGAGTTTGCAGAATATGGATTTGAAATGACATGTTTATAGCGTCGTTTACAAAGCAATATGATTTTATATTATTTTATTTGATTTTGTTTTAGTGACATGACTCCATTTCCAATGGAAAAGTTACATGGCCCACAAGTTCTCTACATCCCATAGGAGGAAGTAGTTTTTAGTTGACATCTTTGTTGTGACATATTCTTGGTAAAATGTCACAAAAAAAAAATATTCAGCTTTGCCAAAAATATTGATAGCTTTCTAAAGTGTTATTACATAATTTTTTTTTATAAATACTGTAAAAAACAATTATAATTATGCGAAGAAATTCGACTCTTTTAATATTTTTCATGATCTTGGGATACACATAGTTCTTGGTTATTTTTCTATAAATTTTTGTTGGGCTCAGAATCCAATCTCCCTATTTCAAGGATCATGTCCACACAAAATGATCCAAAATGGATCTTTTATAAAACCTCTAAGTCTAAAGTCTTCATATATATAAAACAGTGCAAATGAAAGAATGGCAGAAAACCCAAATCCAAAGGAAAGCAAAGAAGCACAAACTTAATGCCCCAGAGTCGTTGGATCTATGGGATGAACGGACAAGATTGAATCGCATCGGAGGAAGCTAGTGGCGTATTGACCTCTGCCTTAAGCAATTTGCAATTAGCGATGAATTATGGGTCGTTGATCGAGCGCGCAAAACAACAGTGGAGCTTGATCATATCGCATCGCAAAGAACCAAAGGGGAGGACTTATTGCAGGCCGAGGACTCAACGATATGTGATTGCGATTTATCGCATTGCAATATCACATCGCACATAACAAAAGGTAAGGGACCAAGACCCGCGATCATGCGGTATGCGATGCGATTATAGGTCGGATTCAATATAATTTGAAGTATGGCTTGGCAGAAATTTACATTGTTTTGTTGTATTTCCTGTGTATTTCACTGTTTAAATAGAGAAGTGTATTCCTGGGGATTTCACCCGTGCCAGTGGTCCTTTTCGTTGTAAATAGGTGGCTTTGATGATTCAAGCGTTTTACAATGATTGTTTAAACGCTCAGGAAGGAGATGAAGGGACAACACTGAGAGCCAGAGAGCCCGAAAAGGAACGCAAACTGACAACACTGATAGGCTTAAAAAGCCATCAACTAGGGGACACAGAGGGGGGTTGCTCAGTTGAAGTCAGTTGAAGACAGTCACAAAAAGACAGTCAGTCAATTAGATTGAGGCAGATTGAATAGAGGAACAAGACAGAGGGAGAGTTTGTGCACTCTTTTAGACTCAAGGTTTTCGAGCAGATCCCTCTTTGATGTCACTGTTGGTTGAGACTCTGTTTTGAGCTAACTCTTGTAATAATATGTTCTTAAAGACTTAATATAGAGGTTGACACTGAAAGTTGGACCAGGAGATGTAGCCAGGAATTCTGGTGAACTCCTTGATTATTTGGTTGTGTTAATGTGTGTGTTCATTATGTTTTCTGACTGTTAATTGTCTATATTATTTGCAATCTTTTCATTCCGTTGCACTAAGTAATATAGGCATTATCCTGCACATGAGTCTATAATACCTTTTTTTCTTGATTTATCATCAATTACGGATCAAGTGGTGTCAGAGCATTTGGTTTTGGTTTTTTTAAGGTTAGACGAGCTTGTGCTAGATTTTGAATGCTAACTAGATTAAAGCTCAGACTAGGAGAATGAGAATTTGTTGAGGCTAATCCAGAGATTGGAAGAGTCTATTCTTAGAGGAGAATGGAAAAAGAAGCTCCATTGGGATTAGAATCTCAATTTATAGAAAGTTTTAAGACACTCCAAGCCATGGTGGAAGAGATGTATCTAGAGTTTAAGAAGGGTTGAGGTGAAAGCACTGCAACACCCAAACTAGACAAAGGAGAAGAGGAACATTTCCTAGTTACCTCTATAGAAGGCAAAGGAAAAGGAAGAATGACTCCTCCACCATCTCCTCCATCATCATCCTCGTCATCATCATCTTCTAGCTCTTCTAAGAAGAAGAAGAAAACTTCCTTAATCAAATTAGATGTGAAGTTTGATTTGCCAATTTATGATGGAGAACTTAATGTAGAAAAGCTAGATAATTGGATAAGACAAATTGATGTATATTGGAGGGTACAGAACGTTGATTTAGAAAGGAAGAAGATTCAACTGGCTACCCTTTGACTTGGAGGAACTGCACTAGTATGGTGGGAAGGCAAGACACAAGATGATGTGCAAAAACATGGTAAAATCATTTCTACCTGGAATGAATTTGTTGCTGCTATCAAAAAGAAATTCTATCCTTTGGCTTACTTGCAGCATGCAATGATGAGTTGGCAAACTCTTTGTCAGTTGAAGGGTAAAAGTGTACAGAGTTATACTCAGGAATTCATAAAGAGAGCTTTAACTCTAGGTATATCATTAGACTCATTTGAGACTTTATTAAAGAATATAGGTGGTCTCCATAGCTATTTAAAGCATACTATTCTCATGTTAATCCCACTAGCTTAGATGATGTATCAGTTCAAGCCACACATCTAGAAGCTAGAGGTAAGAATGTAAACCCTGAGGTTGGGGGATCATCTAAATATTCTGTAAGCAAGAATAAGGAAAAGAAGAAACTCAAATGGAAGGAGAGGAAAGAAAACATTGTAAAGAAGAATAAACCTTCATGCACTCACTGTCAGAAAGAAGGACACGATGAGGCACACTGCTTGTCTTTGCATCCAGAACGGAGACTTGAGAAGTTCAATGGTAAGAAGAGAAAGAATGCTGCTACTATTAAGAAGGACTCGGGATCAGATTCATGCGATGAAACAACCGTTACAGCCACAGGTATTAAAGGTAAATATTCTAAAGAATCCACAAGTAATTCTGGACAATCTATTGATAATGAAAATAATGAGAGGGAAAGAAATGAGCTTTTTCGTATTAGAGTAATTTCCCAGCATAATAATATTGATACTTTGTTTGATAGTGGATTACAAGTAGATTTGATTTCTGAAATAATTGTAAAGAAGTTGGGATTACAAACAAAACCTCATGAGAAGCCATATCCATTAGGTTGGGTGTGTGATAAAACAAAGCTCCAAGTAACGGGACAATGTAAACTTAGCTACTATTGGATCAATATTTGTAGATGTGGTTGAATTAGATTCCATTGGATATATGTGGTATTGTTTTGGGAAGTTCATACTTGTACGATAGGAAAACTATTTTCTATCGAGTTGAGAATAAGTATCAACTCACTAAAAATGGAATAGAATACATTGTAAGAGCTCATAAACTCAAAGATAACTATTCTCTCATAAACTCAGGGCAGATGAAAAGAATTGTGAATTCAAGTTAGAAATTTTTACTAATTGTTGTAAAGGCAAAGGATCCTGAAAAATCCAATGCATTTGAAGGTTGTGATTCTAAACAGAAAGCTGATTTAGTTAAATTTGTTTTAGAGTATGATGTTCTAGTTCAAGAACCAAAAGGTCCGCCACCCAAGCAAGAAATAGCACATGATAATTATTTGCAGCAAGATGCTCCATTACCTAACATTGGAATGTACAGGTTGTCAGCTTTAGATAATGAAGAGATAAAGAAGCAAGTACAGGAGTTAATCGATAAAGGGTTTATACGACCAAGCACATCACCATGTGGATCTCCAATCGTGCTGGTGAGAAAGAAAGATGGTTCGTGGAGAATGTGTCTTGATTATAGAGCACTAAATAAAATAACGATCAAGAATCATTATCCTCTTCCTCGTATTGATGATTTATTAGATCAATTGAAAGAATAAATTTACTTTTCTAAGATAGACTTGTGAAATGGTTATCATCAAGTCAGAGTTACAGAACAAGATGCATGGAAGACTGCTTCCAAGAAAAAGAAATGACTTTATGAATGGTTGGTTATGCCTTTTGGCTTAACAAATGCTCCTGCCACATTTATGAGAGTCATGAATGATGTACTCAAACCATTTATTGATGACTTTGTAATTGTTTATTTAGATGACATTCTTGTTTTTAGTAAGACATGGGAAGACCATGTAAAGAAGACTTTAGATGTTTTAAAAAGAGAAAATCTCTATGTAAAACTACCAAAATGTGAGTTTGGCAGAACATCTTTAAATTATTTGGGTTATATTGTAGGGGCTAGTGAATTGAAGATAGATCCCTCTAAGGCTGAAGCCATTGTGAACTGGCCTAAACCCAAATCTGCTACATAGGTTAGGAGTTTCCTAGGGGCAACACAATGCTGGAGAAAGTTTATTGCTAAATTTTCTTTGATTACATGCTTTAGCAGGATTGAAACAGGTGTTTAAGTGGGGAGGCAAATAACAGAAAGCCTTCGACACCTTAAAAGAGAAAACTAGTACAGCACCAGTACTAGCACTACCAGATCTTCAACGTCCATTTGAGATTGAGACAGATGCTAGTGACTATGCCATGGGAGCAGTGTTCATGCGACACGGAAAACCCATATGCTATCATTCTGAGACATTTACTTCTGCAGTAGTTAATTATCCCACATATGATAAAGAATTTTATGCATTAGTACAAAGTGTGAAAAAGTGGAAACATTACCTAATGGGTAAAGAAACAATCGTACATACAAATCATCAACCACTTCAATATTTGCACTCACAAACTAAATTGCAGTAATCAAGACATTATAGGTGGATGGGTTTTCTACAGCAATTTCATCTTGTCATCAAATGCAAGAAGGGCATACACAATAAGGTTGCAGACATGTTATTAAGACCAATCATAAATGCATCTACTATACTTAAGCATAACTCAGTAATGCATGAAAGTTACATTGAAAAATATGCTCAAAATGTAGATTTTAAAGATGTATATGCAACTTTAAGTCATGGCAAGCAAGTAGAAGAATTGGATTATTATGTAAAGGACCAACTCTTATATCATTTGGGAAAGTTATGCATTCCACAAATTGAAAGAGTCAACATAATTCGAGAAGCATATACTTCTCTCATATCGGGTCATTTTGGTGTAAGTAAAACAGTTGCACAATTGCAAAGCTTCTGTTATTGGCCAAGAATGCATGAGATAGTTTCTACATATATCAAAGGGTGTACTATGTGTGCTACAAGCAAGCCCAATAATCGGAAATTAGGCTTGTACACTCCACTTCGAATTCCTTCTTGTCCTTGGGAAAGTGTTTCCGTGGATTTTGTTGGGGGATTGCCAAAATCTAGGAAAGGTCATGATTATTTGTATGTTGTTGTGGATAGGTTCAGTAAAATGTGTATTTTGATACCATGTAACAAGCAGGTTACAGCTGAAAAAACAACAAAGTTGTTCTTTTAGAATATATGGGTTCATTTTGGGTTACCCACTTCTATTGTATCTGATCAAGATTCTCGATTTGTTGGGAAGTTTTGGTCAAGTTTATGGGAGTTGATGGACACCAGGTTGAAGAAGAGCACAACATTTCATCCACAAGTAGATGGCTAGATAGAAGTTGTCAACAGGACAGTGATCCAATTGCTCAGAGGCTATTGCAGTAAACATCCCAAGCTTTGGGATGAGCATTTGGATTATGTGTAGCATGCTTACAACCGTGCCAAGCATTCTTCTACTCAGAGATCTCCTTTTGAGACTTGTTTTGGTTTTATACCAAAGTCTCCCTTGGATTTTGTCTTTGGTAAAGACATAGTAGTTGACGGACACAATGATGTGGACAAAGCAACCAAGTTCATTGAACAAATACAAGAAATTCATCAGGAAGTACAGGAACAACTGGAAATAATTCAAGCCAAGTACAAGGCAAGACATGACAAGCATCAAGCTGAACATAGTTTTCAAGTTGGTGATCAAGTTTGGCTATACATCAGCAAAGACAAAATACAAGGTGAAGGTAAGAAGCTAAAACCAATAAGGTATGGACCTTCAAAGATACTTGATAAAATTGGTGAAAATTCTTTTCGCCTTGAAATTTCCAGCTTATATGTAGATCTATTCAGTCGTTAATGTAGAAAACTTGAGATTGTATGAACCTTCATTGATTGAAGATCCTGAAGAGCAAAGTAAATTTCCTTCTATTGGGGATTTGTTGCCTGAGTATCTCCATGAGTTACAATAGGACAGTTCTAGATGGGAAGGTAAGAACTACACATCAAGGGGATGTTGAGTACCTGAGAGTAGGACTCAAAGGTTCAAATCCAAGAAAAGCACAATGGATAGAAATTGGACAGGTGAGGGAGCAGTATCCTCACTTGCTTGAATGCTAAAAACCAACTTTTGGTAGTCCAAAAGATTTTTAGTGGGAAGGCGTGATCCAAAAAGGATCTTGTATAAAACCTCTAAGTCTAAAGTCTTCATATATATTAAACAGTGCAAATGAAAGAATGGAGAAAAACTCAAATCCAATGGAAAGCAAAGAAGTGCAGCCTTAATTCCCTAGAACCGTTGGATCTATGGGATCAACGAAGAAGATTGAATCGCATCGAAGGAAGGTAGCAGTGTATTGACCTCTGCCTCAAGTGATTTGGGATCAGAAATGAATTATGGGTCGTTGATCAAGTGCGTAGATCAACGTTGGATCTTGATTATATCACATCACAAAGAACCAAAGCGGAGGACTTACCGTAGGCTGAGGACTCAGCGATATGCAATTAAGATTTATCACATCACAATATCGAATCGTACATAACCAAAGGGAAGGGACCAATATCCACGATCATGCAATATGCAATGCGCCGATAGCACCCATATCGGCGATTGGTGATCGATGAATGGGATCGCAACCATGTAAAGGGGTCATGCCATGCGATATGTGATAAGGCAGACCTGAAAGGGTTTATAGATGTGGCTGCATATTATTTCAGTTATGATATAAAGCATTTGTCAGGTTTTTCTGTGTTTTGGTTTATTTCCGTTATAAAACCGAAATACAAAGGATACCATGGCATATGGGCGCTGTGACTGGCGAAAGCAATATAACACAAACCCGATAGGATTATAGGTCAGATTCAATATCATTTGAAGTTTGGCTTGGCGGAAATTTTCACTGTTTTATTTTATTTCCTATGTATTTCACTGTGTAAACAAAGAAGTGTATTCCAGGGATTTCACCTGCGCCAGTGGTCCTTTCCATTGTAAACAGGTGGCCTTGATGATTCAAGCATTTTACAATGATTGTCTAAGCACTCAAGAAGGAGATGAAGGCACAACATCGGGATCCAGAGAGACCGAAAAGGAATGCAAATTGACAACACTAATAGGCTTAAAAAGCCATCAAACAGAGGACATAGAGGGGGGTTGCTTAGTTGAAGTCAGTTGAAGATAGTCACAGAAAGACAATCAGTTAGTCAGATTGAGGGTGATTGAATAGAGGAACAGGACAGAGGGAGAGCCTGTGCACTCTTTTAAACTTGAGGTTTTTGACCAGATCCCTCTTTGATGTCACTATTGGTTGAGACTCTGTTTTGAGCTCACTCTTGTAATAATATGTTCTTAAAGACTTAATATAGAGGGAAACACTGAAATATGGACCAGGAGACATAGCTAGGAAGTCTGGTGAACTCCTTGATTATTTGGCTGTGTTGATGTGTGTGTTTATTATGTTTTCTGACTGTTAATTGTCTATATTATTCACAATCTTTTCAATCCGTTGCACTAAGTAATATAGGAATTATCCTGCACATGAATCTGTAATACCTTTTCTTCTTGATTTAGTTTCCATTTCAGATCACACAAGCGACAAGCTGAGGAGGATTCCACATGGAGGAATCCCATAATATAAGTGCACTATTCATGAACAATGATGAGATGGACATAACCTTATAAACAAAGCCATATCATTTCATTTGGATAATATGGGAAATATCCCTGAATACCGAAAAAACCATTCCGAATAACTTCAAATCAAATACCATACAATTAAAGACAATTCTTAGGTTTTGAGTGTGAATAGAAGTCAATAATTCAAGCTCCAAATGATACCCTAACACTGATGGGATTTACATTGAAGAGCCAACGCAAATTAGTACATCAAGGTCAATAACTAAGCACCAAAGGTTATAGTCATATCTCATTTGGAAACTTTTGAAGGTTTTTTAACAAACTTGAATGGAACTCCCACTTCATTTCCAGTAAGAACATGAAAAACATATGGGAACATTAAGGATTGGATCATCTAGTTGTAAAAGAAAGAATCATAATTGTGAACATTTGTGCTCCAAAGTGTTAACCAACCGATCATTGAATACCACACAATAACGAGGATTATATAGGATATATTAATGGTGACTTTATCTAGATGAAGTATAGATGGTTGAAATTAATGTCCTACAATGGAAAAACACCAAGGGTATTTTTCACAAGTTTAACTTTTGAGTATCATTTTTTTGTGATTGCTTCAAATTCTTCTACTCATTTTGCAATTGTTTTAGTTTAACAAATTATTTAAATGGGAATGGTGGATTATGAGCAAAGAAATGGATAGTTTACATAGTAAATAGGAGGTCCATTAAACTAGGTTATTACAAGGGAGTTAGAGGCTAGCTCAAATATTATGGAATTCCATCAATATCATCCCTCTTATATTTTAATCTACTTCAATGAATTTTGGCTATGGAAAAGGAATTCTATTTAAGCAAGGATGATTTAGTAATAAGAAAATTAGAGAGAAATATTAATAAGCTTGTTGACCGTGTTGGCATAGCCACTGTGTGAATTATGGACATTGATCTAGAATTTGATATATATGGTTTATATTTCATACCATATAATATTACAAGACTAAGGACGTGCAAATAATTAGTGAGAATAATTCCAATGGGAACATAAATAAAGCATATGGATGCTAAAAAAATCAGACAACTACACTAGGTGTCAAAATCTAAATGAATTTGTGAGATCAACGGATGTATTTCAATTGCAGTCCCCATAGACTGTATGATGTTTAACAAAATGGGGGTCTTATATTGGTTGTTGTGACCAAACAAACTTTCATTACATGACATCAATTTGTACATTAAGGAGCTTCTAGGATTCAACAAAACCACTGCATAATGTCAACACAGGAAATAATCTATCAGATAATACTCATATTTGAGATAGTTATGGATCTTTGGAGAGAATATTTGGTTGATTGCATGAAGGATTTTCATTTGATCATGTATGCAACTTGGCATATAATTGATTAAGATGGTCATATAGTGTTCCTTGGTTCCGCTCCAAATCTAGGGATACAAAAGATAAATAATACAAAGGGTGACATGGTAAGATCGTGCTTGAAATATTATGAACCACTTTCATATCTTATATATGTAGGTGCAAATTTCATTCTCATTCCGTCTATTTTGAAATAATATGGACCAACTCTGTTAACAATAATGAAATATGGATATATTCCAATTGTTCATAAAATCTAGAGGACTTAATGATACAATATTTGACATTATTAATGAACCTAGAATGCATAAATCTTAAAATATCAATGAAAAATCTAAAAGAGAGCATGTGATGTTTTTCTTATCAACATAAAAAAATGGAGATAATTAAGATACAACTAGTGGATGCCATGTTTTCATTTTTATGGTTTATTGGGTAGCACTAACATATTTGTGGACATTGTGAATAATTCCATGGGACTTGAGGCACTGATGAGATATCTTAGTAAAAGGCCTCATAAGACCTTGCATGTCAAAGATCATTTACTTCCAG
Source organism: Pinus taeda (assembly GCA_000404065.3). NCBI lineage: Eukaryota > Viridiplantae > Streptophyta > Pinopsida > Pinales > Pinaceae > Pinus > Pinus taeda. Next base: position 111,362 of record APFE031221608.1, read on the forward strand.
TGAGAATCAGTGTGCGACATGTTTAAAATATCCAATCTTGTGTGGGAGTTCTTATGGGATTTCAAAAACAAATTTGGAGCAGATCATACATGATTTTACCTAGTTGCCTGTGAAATTCTAAAGAGCTCTGCCAAGTGAAAGTGACATAACATTTAGGGACAAGATTTTTAACACCTAGCAACTGCTGGTCTACTCAAAATCCATAAAAACATGGAAAATCTATTAGATTTTGATATGTTGCAATTTATCCTTTGGTTCAATTATATTACTTAGTTGGACGACATTCAAATTAAAATGGATCAATGCACTAATACTGATGGAGAATTAAAATGGATCTATCACCCTCTTGTTGTGATTTTTTGATAAGGAAGTGCCCAGGATATATCTCACATATATATTTTTCTTTAATGGGTTTTCCATTATATTTTCAATCCTTTTTTAGTAGATTTAATTAACTCTTCTATATGGTTTGAGGACTGATTATCAAGATTCAAGAAACCAACAAAGAATGGTGCATTTATTACTTTATTTGCAATTATGGAGTGATCCTCATATTGAAACTATTGAAAATAGCAACAAGAAGTGCTAAAAATAGTATGGCTATAGATAGCATTTCGGGATACATTCCAATTTTAATTAGTCCCTAAATTAAAATTGAGGATTAAAATTTGAATTTGATATCAGCAGCTATTTGTAAAATAATTAATTAATTCATCTTGAGTTAATTAGTTGGAGAAAATCGAACATGAAGTCTATGTGAAGACATGCAACAATTATCCCTTTGATTGAGGAATTTATCCCTTAATTAAGGAGATTAGGATGCGTTGTACTTTGACTTGTAATTAGTTAGCTCAGTTAGTTGAGTTAAGTCCAGTTAGATTAGTTCCAACAGTTTTTGGAACTGATTGTGAGTTCATTTAGTCAATGCATGCATGCATGCAACTAGTGAACTTCAGATAACTGAATATTCGCTCATAGATAACTCATGCATATCAGTTTAGATAGAGACCCAATTAAGATCAAAGGATGGGACATTGTACTATCAGTTGCAGGAATATTCCCATGAGGATATCTCTTGCATGCAGAAGGAATTCTTTCCTTGAGGATTGCACATTTATTTAAGAGGTTAGTGAGCAATGCGTGAGGTAATTACACACAGGTGGCAGTGTGCAAGGAGATAGGAGGCTTGGAGGGTAGAGGAAAGGCATATGTGTTGTCTATTCTGTCTATGAGTAGTAGTGAGGGATTGTACTAAGAGCTGGATAGCTTGTGAGCTAAAGCTTTCTGTAATCTTGAGATATTTCTACTTGTATGATAATATAGAGATCGGGGTTTTTAGCCAAGGCTTTCCCCAGAGTATTCTTCTATGTTCATGTGTGATTGATTTCTTCTTCATCTATTAAATGTGTTCTCTTTGATCTTGCTCAAAATCAATTAAGCTTCCGCAAGTTTGATTGTAGAAGTAGATTAAGTATATTGATTTAGTTACATTGCATTATCAGTTTAATCTACAAGAGAATTTCTACATGGTATCATAGCAAAGGTGATAAAAGCGGAGAACAATATACAAAAAAGGGAGAAGTTCAAAGTTTTGAAGTTCATGATTGTAGGTACAGAATCGATTTCTTATCACATCTCAAAATTCACCAATGGCATTCAATGGATTGAGACTCGAGTATGCCCTGGATGGAAGCTTGAATTACATATCCTGGAAGGATTGCATGGAAGTGGTATTAGAGGACAACAGGTTGAAGGACTTCATTGATCAAGAAGTCCCCATGCCAGCAGCAGCTAATGCCCAAGAATTGGCGGAATGGAAGAAATGTGTGGTGAGAGCAAGGAGGATTCTTCTAGAGGGAGTTCGAGACCATATTGTCTCGAGTCTCCATGGGAAGGAGACACCATTTTAAATGTGGAAAAAATTGAAGGATCTATATCAGAACAACAATGATCAGAGGAAGCTGGTGCTGAAAGACAAGCTTCGCAAAATCAAGTGTGAAAAGGCCGACACGATCTCTACATATCTGGACAAGCTCACCACCTACAGAGATGAGCTTGGAAATGTAGGAATCACAACAGCCGATGACATGGTGAGTCTTGCTCTCCTTAATCTTCTTAAGAGCTGGTATAGCTACCAAGATTCAGTGAAAGGAAAAGAGAAACTACCAGATTGGGAACGATTGTGGTCAGATCTGATGTAGGAGGAGATCAAGAGAAGCACTAGAGATGGTTCTTCATCAAAGCATGATGATGAAGAAAATCTAGCCTTAGCAAATAAGGCAAGGAAAGGGAAAGGGAAGGCTTCCCATTCCAAATCGAGTTCTTCCCATGGTGGGAAGAAGATTGACAAATCTAAAGCGTGATGCTTTAATTGTCATGAGGTGGGCCATTATGCAACAAATTTTCCAATCTAAGGTGGGTTGTGTTTGGTACCTAGATAGTGGAGCCTCATTCCACATGACCGAAGACAAAAGTTTATTCAGTACCTTAGTGGAGAATGACCTCTAGATGTGCATAGAGATGGGCGATGATGGAAAGTACCATGTCTCAGGTGAAGGCATGGTTGTGTTTCAGAGGGAGCATGGAGCTCCTCTCATTGTGACTCATGTAAAGTATGTGCCTGGACTTAATAAGAACCTAGTATCCATCACAATGTTGGAAGACAAAGGTTATGATGTAGTCTTTAGTAAGGGAAAGGCATTCCTAAGACACATCGCCATGGGTTAGACCAAGAGGATTGGGATTCGAGCGAAGAATCTCTATAAGTTGGAGGTAGATGATTGTGCTGCATTGAGTTCCAAAGCAGAGTTGGTGCAAAGCCAAGATATTGGTGAGTTATGGCATAGAAGGTTGGGTCACTTGCATCATGGGGCCTTGAAGATCACGCAATAGATATCTACTAGACTTCCCAAATGTAAACTTGAGCATGTAGATAAATGCAAAGGTTGTACCTTGGGTAAGTATGCAAAATCTTCCTTTCAGGATCGAGATAGTTGAGTTGAAGCAATCTTGGAGCGAGTTCATACAGATGTGTGTGGACCATTCTCGACAGCCTCCACCGCTAAACAAAGGTACTATTTTATTTTCATTGATGATTTTTCCCGTAGATGCTAGATCTATTTCATGCACAAGAAGGATCAAACCTTCTCAAGGTCTTGTGAGTTCAAAGTCTTGGTTGAGAAAGAATCAGGAAAGAAGATAAGGGCCTTGTGAAGCGACAATGGTGGAGAGTATGTCTCTCAAGAGTTTAAGGAATTTTGTGTAGCGGAAGGAATTAAATAGGAGTTGACAACACCCCATAACCCACAACAGAATGGGGTGGATGAAAGGAAGAACAAAAAAATTGTGGGAGCAGCTCGGGTGATGCTGCATGACCAAGGCCTACCACTTCATTTGTGGATTGAGGCATGCAACATAGCGGTTTACTTGTAGAATAGAATCCTGCATCACATAGTTGGGATGAAGACACGAGAGGAAGCCTTCTCCGGGAAGAGATCAAATGTGAGCCACTTCAAGATCTTTGGCTCATTGGTTTATTGCCATGTCACCAAGGATGCCCGAAAGAAGGTAGAGCCAACAACAAAGTTGGGCATACTAGTGGGGTACACTGATACTCCCCACAACTATCGGGTGTATTTGCCTACCAGTCGGAGGATAGTGGTTTGCAGAGATCTTACGTTCGATGAGCTGAAGGCCATACGTGTTTCCATTGAGAGGGAGCTTAAGATGCATGCAGAGGAGGAAATTTTGGTTCCTAAAGAGGAGGAGCCTCAAACTGATGCAGAGCAGCCACATGCAGAGGTTCCAGGAGTGGAGACATCCACTAATCCAGAGTCTTCTAGAGATGGGCGGAAACACACAAGGGAGGGTGACAGATTGTTGTCAAATGCTAGAGAGAATGTGGGAGAGACATCTTCTTAGCGCAGACAGAGCAAGTCACCTAAGTGGTACACTGGTTACATGGCCCTTGTTGGGGAATGTGTACGGACCGAACCATCTTATTTTGAGGAAGCAGTGCAACATCCAGTTTGGGTTGATGCTATTGTGGAGGAGTATGACTCCATAGTTCGGAAAATTGTTTGGGATGTGGTTCCAAGACTGGAGAACAAGTTAGCTGTGAGTTTTCATTGGCTTTACAAGGTAAAGCATGCTGCTGATGGTAGTGTGGAGAAAGATAAGGAAAGATTTGTTGCCCGTGGTTTCTCATAGGTCAAGGGTATTGACTATGATGAGACTTTTTCTCTAGTATGAAGATACTCATCTATCAGATCGATGTTGTCACTATCAGCATAGATGGTTTGGAAGATCCATTAAATGGATGTGAAGATTGCATTCCTTAATGGCAAGATTGAGGAAGAGGTGTACATAGAGCAGCCGAAAGGATTTGAGACCTTCGATCGTGAGTCACATGTGTGCCGACTCAAGAGAGCTTTGTACGAGATGAAGCAAGCACCTCATGCTTGGTACACCAGGATCGACATCTACTTTACTGGGTTGGACTTCACGAAGAGTGAAGTAGATGCGAACATGTACCACATCATGGTAAAAGGTAAGCCATTGATCATTGTTCTTTATGTTGATGATCTAATATTAACAGGTGATGATCAATTGATTAAGTCTTGCAAGGAGGATCTTGCAAGAGAGTTTGAGATGAAAGATATGGGTCTCATGCACTACTTTCTAGGCATGAAAGTGTGGCAGAAGGATGGGGAAGTGTTTGTGTCTCAAGGCAAGTATGCCAATGAGATACTCAGGAGATTCTACATCGATAAGTGCAAGTCCATGCTGACTCCTCTAGCAGGTAACTGGAGGAAGGAGGATGCTACTTCAGGTGAGGTAGTAGATGCTACTGTGTATCGACAGCTTGTGAGTTCATTGATGTATTTAGTGAATGCATAATGATATTTGTGCTTTGCAGTGAACCAACTGAGTCAAGCTATGGTTCAGCCTACCAAGCTATTTTGGAAGGCATCTAAGCATGTGCTGAGATACCTCAGAGGCACATCCCAGTATGGATTATGGTATAGATGGATAGAGGGAGTGAAGCTTCAGGGCTTCACAGATGCAAATTGGCCAGGAAGTCCATCAGATCAGAAGAGCACTTCAGGAGGAATTTTCAAACTTGGTTCAGCTACAGTTTCTTGGTACAGCAGGAAATGGAGATTAGTTGCACTTAGCTCATCAAAGGTTGAATACATGGCTGTAAGCTAGGAAGCACGTGAGGCCATTTAGATGCGGAAAATTCTAGTTGGGTTGTTTGATCAGAGGATGGATCCAACTATGATCTATAGTGATAATCAGAGTTGTATCAAAATCTCTAAGAATCCAGTATTTCATGACAGGTCAAAGCATATCTATATCTGGTATCATCATCTTCGAGACTGTGTGGTGAAGAGGATCATGTTGTTGCAGTATGTTTCGACCGAGGAGCAGGATGCAGACATTTTGACTAAGGCATTGTCAAAATGCATATTCGAGTTCCGCAGAGACATGATCGAGGTGAGAGATAATCCCTTTCTTGTTGAGAGGGAGGGTTGAAAATAGAAACAAGAAATGCTAAAAATAACATTGCTATAGATAGCATTTCGGGATACATTCCAATTTTAATTAGTCCCTAAATTAAAATTGAGAATTAAAATTCAAATTTGACCTCAGCAGTTGTTTGTAAAATAATTAATTAAGTCATCTTGAGTTAATTAGTTGGAGAAAATCAAACATGAAGTCTATGTGAAGACATGCAATAATTATCCCTTTGATTGAGGAAGTTATCCCTTAATTAAGGAGATCAGGATGAGTTATACTTTGAGTTGTAATTAGTTAGTTCAATTAACTGAGTTAAGTCCAATTAGATTAGTTCTAACAGTTTGTGGAACTAATTGTGAGTTTAGTTAGTCAATGCATGCATGCATGCAACTAGTGTACTTCAGATAACTGAATATTCTCTCATAAATAACTCATGCATGTTAGTTCAGAAAGAGACCTAGTTGAGATCAAAGGATGGGATGATGTACTATCAGTTGTAGGAATATTCCCATGAGGATATCTCTTGCATGCAGAAGGAATTCTTTCCTTGACGATTTCACAGTTATTTGAGAGGTTAGTGAGCAATGTGTGAGGTAATTACACACAAGTGGTAGCTTGAGGACCCAGGAGAATCTGCACAAGGAAATAGGAGGCTTGGAGGGCAGAGGAAAGGCATATGCGTTGTCTATTCTGTCTATGAGCAGTAGTGAGGGATTTTACTGAGAGATGGATAGCTTGTGAGCTAAAGCTTTTTGTAATCCCGATATATTTCCACTTGTATGATAATACATAGATCGAGGTTTTTAGCTGAGGCTTTCCCCAGAGTATTCTTCTGTGTTCATGTGTGATTGATTTCTTCTTCATCTGGTATATGTGTTCTATTTGATCTTTCTCAAAATCGATTAAACTTCCGCAAGTTTGACTGTAGAAGTAGATTAAGTATATTTCTTTAGTTATATTGCATTATCAGTTTAATCTACAAGAGAATTTCTACATAAATCTACCAAGATAACAATACTATATGTGTAGTGGTCTCATTTCTTGTTTTAGGGATTCATGTGGTCAAGCTATCAAAGTTTGGCAAATACTTTTAAAGTGGATGATTCCAAAATTTCAGAGGATGTGAATGGTTACGTTCAAGAATTATGCCAAAAAAAGATAGTTGAATGCAAACAATCATACTTTTTGAAGGGATACCTCTCTTCCTTGCCATAAATATTGCTTGAATAGTAGTATTGGTCCTGAAGGATATAAAACAAACTCACAAACTTTCAAAGAGAGAATAAATCAATTCTAAAGAAGCATAATATGCCACTAGAGATACACCTATGTCGAAAATTCTAGCTCATAAGTGTTTTCATCTTCCTATCATACTATTTTTGGCATTAATGTAGTCAAAGGGAAAGAGTGCTATAGGATATGAGTTGGATAAAAATTGGTAGAATTGACAATGTTTGAAGAGAATTTTGTAGATATTTAGGGAATAACCTCAACAACCTCAAATTTAAAGGCATAATATCAACGATAAAAGGATCATTTCCAGATTTGGAGGCAGAAGACTTTTTATCAACTTTGGATTTCTTGCAAGCAAATTAGAGAATGTTTTTATTTTTGGTATATTTTTATGTTTTAATTGTTGAAGATTGTAACAGTTAGAGGATTGTTATTTTGTTTTGTATATTTTTTCATTTATAATGAGTGGGGGTTGGGTTTTTGAGCCAAAACCATCAAATTTTGTAACGACCTGTAGATTTAAAAATTTAAATTAAAGGTCTATGGTTTTTCTCTATGATAGACTTTGTGCCTTATGTAAGTACTTCCTATGTTACATAATATTTTCATCATATATTTTGCATTTTTTCAATTATTAGGAAGGGTTAGGTTAAGATTTGACCTCCCTCACATCCCTTGCAAATTTATATTCAATACTGGGAAAATCAAGTAAATAGATTATTAACTTTGATCTCTTATACATCATTATATTATTTCTATTTCACAATTGATACTTATATATTATTAAGGCTATTGAGAATCATTCTTCACGCAAGCTCTCTAATATTATTTGATGACATAAATATTTTGTCTGAGTATAAATGTTAGTTGATTGTCTCTATGTCTTCTACCCAAGCCCTCAAGATGTCAATTGCTTTTTCATAGTTAGATGTTGGCACTTTGATTGGGCCTCTAGAGGAGATGGATTTATTTGATAAATAAGGATTTGTGACTCAGTAGCAACTACCCATCTAGAAACCCCTAAATTTGGCCATTGTGCTTCATAGGTTGTTGATTAGTGAAGGTCAACAACAAAAAATATCATAAAATTGAGGGCGACCCCTCCGATTCAAAAGCCAAATTGAGCTTGAACTGAGTGAGTTGGTTTCTTGGTGTAATTTCCAACCAATAAACTAAATTAAATAAATAGATACAACATTTGGCATAGTTTTCAGGGAACGTATTAATGAAGATATCTATCCCTAGATGAAAGATAATTGATTAGATCTATTCCTTTATGGTGAACAAGGATTAATAATTGGATATTGGTTCCATTTATTTCACCTAACAACCCAAATTTGTTTATTTTTCATGATTTCAAGTGTTGCAAACTCCATTGATTTGAGACGTTAGATGAATTTTCTATTGTGTATGCTCAAGGCTCAGTGATGGTTGCATTCAACAATATATTTTTCTCTCTCTTCACAATGATCAAAACTTTTAGACATCAACAAAGGATGTGGTCTTTAGAGTTCTCCATTGTTTCATCTTTTCACAACTTGCTAATTTGCAGTTGTAAGTATTCTTTTCATATCTTTAGCTGCATGTAAGTTGGTCTGTCAAATAATCCACCCCTCACTTGGCTACACTAGAGGTTTGATTATAATTAAGAAGGAAGAGTCACAGTTAAATAGAGTAGGGGTGAGTGTGGTTGAATATGTTTGTTTTCATAGCATCTAGTGTGTAGTATATGGATTGTTTTAATTTCAACAATGTCAATTTGGAGTGTGTAGTTTCCATAATAGAACAATTACGGGTTGTAGTAATGGGTTAGGAATTGCTTGGATTTATTTTCACTTGCAGTAGTTTGTTGTTTGTTGTATGTCTTGGTGATGAGTATGGATGATTTAAGCTCATAGAAGGTTACAAGATAAATACAATCATGAAAACCAAATTTAAAAGTGTGTGGAAGTAAATTAATCATAATATGGTTTTCAATTTTTCAAAATCCTGTATCAGTATGTTTTAAAAAAAATCAGATTACCAATTTTTTTCCCAATTCGTTTACTGTAGCAGGTTTCGGGATACTAGCAAAGGAATAATTTGTTGGAAGATTGGCATGACTGCATACGACACTATCACTGAAATTTTCCTTTTCAAACAAATCAATTATGCCTTAAGTGAATTTCTAAGTTTGAGTTAGCATAATGTGGAATTGATATGATATTCTTTTAGAGTCATTTACAGAGTAGTGTGATTTCATATGATTTGGTTTTAGTGACATGATTGCATGCCCAATGTAAAAGGAACCTCGTATACAAGTTCTCTACATCCCACTAGGGGAAGTGGTCCCCATTTGGTGCTTATGTTGTGAGATATTCTTGGCGGAATTTCACACAATGTTTTTTTTGAAATTTGCCAAAATTTTGCTAGCTTTCTAAATTGTTATCACATGATTAATTTTTATAAATTTTGTAAAAAAGAATTATAGTTATGGGAAGAAATTTGGTTCTTTCAAAATTTTTCATGACCTCAGGATACACATAGTTCTTGGTTAATTTTTTGCAAATTTTCATCGGTCTCGAAGCCTGATCACCACGTAATTTTATTTTTTTAAGGATCAAGTCCACACATAAGTGCCAAGCTGAGGATAATTTCACATGCAGGTATCCCATAATCTAATTGTCCTATGATTAAACAATGATAAGATGCACCCAACTTTATAAACAAAGGCATATCATTTCTTTTGGCTAATGTGGGAAATATCCTTGAATACCTAAAAATGAAAGTTGAAATAGAACCCAACTTCAAATAAAATGTTCTGACATGGAATAGAATTCTCAGGTGTTAAGGGTAAATATAAGTCAATAATTCAAGCTCCAGATGATACCATAAAACTAATGGTATTTAAATTTAAAATCCAACACAAATTAATACACCAAGGTCAACATCTAAGCACCAAAGTTTATAGTCAGATGTCAATTGGAAAATTTTCAAAGTTTTCCCAAAGTTCCATGGAACTGGCACTTCATTGCTGTAAATCACATGAAAACCATATGGGACAATTAAGGATTGGATCGTCTAATTGTAAAAGCAAGAATCTACCAAAATAAAACCCAAGTGTCAACACCAGTCATATCTTCAAAGTGTTAACCAACATGATCATCAAAGACCACACAATAACCAAGATTATATAGGATATATTAGTGGCGAATTTATCTCGATGAAGTAGATATATTTGAAAGTAATGTCCTGCAATAGAAAACAGCAAGGGTATATTTGAACAAGTTTATTCTTTTGAGTATTAACTGTCAATAATTTCTCCAAATGCTTCTACCCATTTCATTTTGCTATTATTTTAGCTAAAAAATTCTTTGAATGTGAATGGTGGATTATGAGAAAATAAATGTGTTGTTTACATAGTAAACAAGGAGCCACTGTCGATGGCGGTAGTCCCTGCCGGGGTCTGCAGGTACATTGAAAATTACCTAACAGCAAATGGATTGAGCAAGATTTAAAAGGCTAAGAACTAAATGATTATAAAAAAGGTTGAAGGCAAAGCCCATAATTTTGGAAGAATCCTCTACTTCTAATGCCATCTTGAAACACATGCCTGCAGCCCACCGCAAACTTGTTCGCTAAAATTATAATCCAAGAGGCCATCAACCTCATCAATGACATAACTAACTATTCGAGGGTGATTTACTCTGTCATAGCCATTTTCATAGTTTTTAGCAAATCAAATTTGCAACTTTGTGTTACCGCCACTTTTAATGCATGTACATATCATTTAATTTTGTTGCCTTGTTATTTTATTTTGTGTCACATATCTTAAGTTACCTTGTTGTTATTTGATGGGTACGTGCCAATTCACATGGTGTGGAACCTCGCATGAGAGCCATGTATCTAGTGTTTTTAAGTTGCTACTGATGATGGGACCGTTGCTACTGATGATGGGACCGGCGGGACGCAGTTCAAGTTATCGATTTTCTTATTGCCTTTGCTCTCACTGGGTTAACTGGTATTGTGTATAAGTCTTAGCTTTAACTTCTTTAAGGCTAGACCAACCTATTCCTTTGGGATGCTGTGTCTAAAACTACCCAACATATGCCATTTTCAGAATGGCCATAAAGTGGCTTCTCTGGATCTCACCTGCAATGAGATCAAGTAGAATGGGAGTTAAGTAGAAAAGCCACAAAGTGGCTTCTCTAGATCTCATCTGCAATGGGATAAACTAGGCAGCCTTTACAAATCAACTCAACTCAAGAAAAAGGTTGCAGGTTGAGGCATCCGAGCCTATCGTACTTATCTCACCAATCACTTTTTGTTCGTTATCTTTCGAAACTTTAGCTCATGAGAGGTTTGTTTTAAGATGATTTCTAGATGTTTGTTGATTTCGAGTTTATTTTTCTCAAGTTTATTTAAATTTTTTGGTCAGTTTCAGATTTATTTAAAATCTTTGGTTTGTGAAAGCTTATCGTAATGTTTTGTTGTCTGTATTCGTCTTCCCATTCATGTTTGTAATTTCATGGCTTTCTAAAGCTTATCGTAAAGTTTTGTTGTCTGTAGTCGTCTTCCCATTCATGCTTTGTAATTTCATGGCTTTCTAGGTAAAGCTTGTCATTAAAGTTCATATGTGATGGTTCGCTTTTGGAAAGGGATATTATTGTGGTTTATTTCTTAATTTCATAAATTCAAGAGCTGTTGAGAAATTTAGAATTTTAGCTATTCCAAAAGTTGCTTGAACTACAAAATTTTAGATATTTTATAAAAATTTATACTAAAGAATATTGCATCATCAACCCATAAATCATCTGGCTAATATTGCATGAAGCCCTTGCAACTAAACTAACATTTTGGAGAAATAAAAAGATTTTTATTTAATATATTTTCTCAAAATTTAATTAGCAACACAAGTTGCCTAAACTGTAGAATTCCAGGTATCTTTTTTTATTAATAATTCCTGTTTTTTTTAATAACTACCCTTTCACACCGATTTAATTATTTATAAAGAGTATTGCATCATTGAGGCATAAAAAATCTGATTGCATAGAGCCACTGTAACTAAACTGAAATTTTGGAGAAATAATATGATTTCTGTTTAAATATCTTTTTTCAAAATTTAATTAGCAAATAGCTTAAACAATCTCTAAAATTTTAGGTTGATACCTTTTGAACTGAACACACATATTTGATGAATTTACTCTCAAATTTTTGAGTGGTTCAGTTTCAGCAAAACACTTGTATTCATATAACTTCATCTATTAGAAGATTATTATACAAATTTATTTTCTAAATCTAAATTTTCAAGTGCAGAGATACCTCTGTTGCAAAACTCGAGAATTTATAACGTCTATACATGAATTTTCTTTAGTAATTTTTATATTCATCTGTTTCTGAAACAAATTAATCTTCCGAGCACGAGCAATTATTACAGCGGTTTACACCGTCATAAGAACTAGACTGTGCCGTTCATTGTAAACTACAGCAAGATCTGCATTTGCAAGTACTAATCAAAGGATGTGTAATTTATAGCAATATCTGCATTTACAAGTACTAATAATATTAAGCAGGAATGGGGCCATCCAGCAAGTTGTCATCGAGAGATAACTGTTCAAGATTTGAGAGAGCAGCGCGGGAACCAGGGATGTTGCCGGAGAAAGAATTCCGAGAGAGCAGGAGACGAATTAGGGACGTGAGATTTCCAATGGAGGATGGAATGGCGCCATGGAAGGCGTTGCTGGAGAGGTCCAAGATTTGCAGAGAGCTTAATTGGCCGACATCAGGCGGCAGAGTACCGTTATATCCCGACTCGTCCAGAGTCAATTCTGTGACTCTCCCTCCATCGCATCTCAAGCCATAGGTGAAAAGCTTGCCAAAGGCAGAATCGCAGGGATCTGCTGAAAAATTCCAGGAGCTGAGACACGATCCGACTTGAATAGAATTCACATCCATTGAATCCTTTAGGGCTTTGAGAGCCTCTACATTCCCGGCCACTGTGCGCGCTTCTCCGAACTGAGCTGAATATAAGAACTGCGAAAGAATAAGAAGAAGAGCGAGAGTGAGCGTGGAGCTGCTTTTGGAGGCCATGGCTCTTCCAGACCTTCAAGCTCTGCAACACATTCAATGGATTTTGAATCCCTGTAAAAGCTAAGCCCCTGTTACAGGAGAAAGGAAAACCTCACCTCACGTACTCTCAAGTGGGTCGATGGACAACAAATAAATAATGTGGCGTTGCAGTGGTAAGAGGTGGCAGACGGTGGTAGCGAGCTGCATGAGAGGTGAGAGGTGTCAGCTATATAAAAAAACTTTGCATGCGCCTAAGTTTTATGTGTCTCACTACAATTTTCAAGACTTTGGATAAACTATAACTTGTCACCACATTTTTGCATTGGTATAAGCGAAGCCGGCAATAAGAGGTCCTTTCTTGCCCAGCCAAAAACTTTGGTTAAAATTTTGATAGACGACAATTGTCATTTTAAAACTTTGGTTAAACAATGATAACACCAAAAAAAACATGGTCAACGAATGAATTAATGGGCGGTCAACAATCTATCAATCGCTAATAGTCCCAGGCAGGGACTAACAAGAGGTCCAATAATCTGGTTTATTACAAGGGAGTTTGATGCTAGCTCGTGCACTATGGAATTCCATCAATATCACCACTCTTTTATGTTGATCCACTTCAATGAATTTTTGTTATGGAAAAGGAATTTAATTTTAACAAGGATGATTCAACGATAAACAAATTCCAAACCAATATTAATAAGTTTCATGATCTTGTTAGTGTCACCATTGTGTAAAGTATGGACATCAATGTGGAATTTGAAATGTATGGTTCATCTTCCATACTAGATAATATTAACACACTAAGGGTAGACAAAGAATTAGTGAGAATATCTATAGTAAGCACATAAATGAAGCATGAGGCTATTAAGAAGAAAAGGATAACTACAACAGGTGTCAAAATTTGAATGCATGTGTCAGATCAATGGATGGAGTTTAATTGCAGGCCTCACAAGCTGTTTGAAGTTTACTGAAGGGGGGTTCCTCTATTGGTTGTTTTGATAAAAAACCTTTCATTACATGGAAACATTTTGTAAATTCTGGAGGTCCCCACCATTAAACTAGATACCACATGGGTTCCCCTCCGCATTCCACTTCTAGGATTCAACAAAACCACTATACAATGTCAACACGATAAATAGCCCATCAGATAAGATCTTGGAACATATGTATCGACAGAGAGATAATGCTCATATTTGAGATAGTTATGGTGCTTTGGCAAGAATATTTGGGTGACTGCATGAAGGATGTCCATGTGACCATATTTGAAAATTGGTGTACAATTGGTCATCACGGTAATATAGTGTTTCTTGGCTCTGCTCCAGATCTACACATACAAAAGCTACCCAATACAAAGGGTGACATGACAAGACTGTGAACCACTTTCACATATGATATATCTAGGTGCATATTTCATTCTCATTCCGTCTATTTTTAAATCATGTTTACTAACTCTGTTGACAATAATAAGATATGAAAATATTCCAATTGTTCATAAAATCTTGAGGACTTAATGATACATTATTTGACATCATTAAATAAGTTACAATGCATAAAGCTTAAAAGAGAAAAGAAAATTATAAAAGTGAGCATGCGATGTTTTGTTTATCAAGACAACAAAATGGAAATCATTTAGATACAACTAGTGGATGCCATGTTTGCATTTTTATTCTTTTAACATGTGGCACTGATATCTTTGTGGACATTGGAAATAATTCCATGGTACTTGAGATGATATGATGATCTATCTTAGTAAAATGCCTCGTAAGACCTTGTTTGTAGAAGATCGTTTACTTCCATTGTGAATGACTGTAGACATGTTTAAAATGTTCAATCCCATGTGGGAGTTCTTATGGGAATTCAACAATAATTTTGGAGCAGATCGTACATAGTTTTCCCTGGTGGTATGCAAAATGGCAAATATATTTTCTGGGTGAAAGTTAGAGAGCATTTAGGAATAAGTTTTTTAACACCTATCAACTAATGATATGCTCAAATTTCATAGAAATATGGTGAATATATTATATTTTGATATGTTCCTAACAGTGGTTTGGTTCAATCATCCTACAAAGTTGAGTAAAAATAAAATTAAAATGGATTAGTGCACCAATATTGATGGAGAAGTAAAAGGGATCTATCACCCTTTTTATATGATTTGGTGATAAGGAAGTGCCCACGATATATCTCACATAAATTTATTTTTTATGGGTTTTCCATTATATTTTCAGGCCATTTTGAGTAGATGTAATTATCTCTACTAGATGGTTTGATGATCGATTATCAAGGTTCAAGAAACCAACAAAGAATGGTGCATTTATTACTCTATTTTCAATTATTGACTCATCCTTAAGTCATGGTAAAAATATTATATGTTTAATGGTATCATTTCTTATTTTAGGGATTCATATGGTCAAGTTGGAAAAGACTGGAAAATATTTTTGAAGTGGAGGTTACTTGAATTTTAGAGAATTCACATGCTTACATTGAAGAAGTGTCCCAAAAGAGACAGTTTGAATCCAAACAGGAAAAATGTTTGAAGGGATTCTTCTCTTCCCTGCAATAAACATTAGTCAAATAGTAGTATTGGTCATGAAGCATGTCAAATAAACTAAAAAAAATTCAATGAGCCAAAACAAATTAATTTTGAAGAATCATAATGTCCTACTAGATATAAACTTATGTCAAAATATTCCATCATATAAGCTTTTTTATCTTCCTATCATAATATTTTCGACATTAATGTAGTCAAAGGGATAAAGTTGTTATAGGACATGAGCTAAAGAAGAGTTGGCACAATTGATTTGGTTTGAAGGGAAGTTGGAAAATCTTCAAGGAATAACTTCAAAAACCTCAAATTTAAAGGCACAATATCAGGAGTGAAATGATCATTTCCAGATCTAGAGGTAGAATACTTTATATCAATTTCATATTTTTTACAAACAAATCAGAGATTTTTATTATTTTTGGTGTATTGTTAGATTTTTATTGTTGAAGATTGTAGCAGCTAGAGAATTATAGGTTTTCTATATATTGTTCCATTTTTAATGAGCAGGGGTTGGGCTTTTGTGCGAAAAACCTCATATTTTTGTATCATCTTGTAGATTTTAGAATTTTTATTAAAGGTCCATTGTTTTAGCTAATGAAAGACTTTTTATCTTATGTAAGTATTTCCTACATTACATAATATTTTCATCATATATTTTGCAATTGTGTCAATTATTAGGAAGAGTTAGGTCAATATTCGACCTCCCTTACATCCTCTGCAAGGTTATGTTGAATACTAGACATATCAAGTAAACAAACTAATAAATTTTATCTCCTATACATCATTAGATTATTTCTATTGCACAATTCAGAATTATATATTGTTCAAGTTGTTGAAAGTCACTCGTCATGCTTCTTATTCTTATTAGCTAACATAAATATTTGGTCTAAGTATAAATTCTAGTTGATAGTCTCTAAATATTCTACCTAGACCTTCAAGTCATTAATTGTTCTCTCATAGTTAGATTTTGGCACTTTAGTGGGGCGTATGAAGCTGAGGGATTTATTTTTTAAGTAGGGCTTTGCGACTCATTAGAAACCACCCATATGAAAACCCCCAAATCTGACCATTGTGCTTCATATCCTATTGTTCAGTGATGGTGAACAAAAAAAATCCTCGTAACATTGAGGGAACCCCCTCTGGTTCAAGGGCCAGCTTGAGCCTAAAGTGGGTGAGTTGACTTCTTGGTACAGTTTCTACCCAATAAATTTCCTTCAAGAAACCGATGCAACATGTCCAAATCAAATAGGAAAATAAGGGAGATGAAAGTTCAAGTGAAATCAAGATTATTGTAGTTAAGTTGTAACTGGAAAAGGAATCATAAAAAGTTCAGGAATTAAAGATTTGAAATGGTCAAAGTAATGACATCCTTGTGTAAGTCAGTGTATTTTTTGTAAGTCGAACATACGTGGAGATGGAGAGTAAGTGTCAATTTAAAGTCATCATTGATCTTTATTCTCCAACAAGGTGACCTTTGACACATTAAGATAATACTTCTTGCTTCTAAATTCTCTCTCATAAATGAGGAGGAAAGTAGGGACACCTTCAATGTAAATGGAGATGAGATTATATGATGTATGAATATATAAAATGTAAAGTCTTTCTAGTGATGCACCATAATACTATATGCCAACTAGACTTGTAGTTCTTCAAGTGCACACATGTACTTATTTTTTTTATTAGTCTACTATACATTAGTTATTTAGTTTTTTAATTTCTTTTAGCCTTAACCTACATGCATGCATATATGAAAGGAATTTGTAGGCAGATTATGAAATTTTAACACAATTCTAAAATCACATTAAGTAAGATAAATAAAGAAAAATAATTTTGCTTTATGGTATTCTTCATATCTTCTATTTATTTCCCATGTTTCTATGTTTTTTTTTTCTCGGTAAAAGCTAGCTAGTCTATTGTATTATATTTACAGGTAAACTTTACATACAGTGAGACAGGCTGTCCAGGGCCAGCAATGGCACCTTGGATAGCTTAACTTGATGCAAAAAGCTCCCTCACAGGGGTAGCACCTACAGGACATTCCAACATTCCTCCAAAACTTGCTGAGGCAAAAGACCAAAAAGACATGACTACACTAGAACATAGAACAACGCTGAGCTAAACATGAACGGGACGGCCCATGCAGGGGCCTCCATAAAAAACTGACTATGAACCTCGTCCATCAAAGAACTTACAGTGGACCTTGTCCCAACGCGAGACCGACATAAACAAGACAATACTAAAAATTGAAAATAAACAAACACGGTGACGAGCAACACCCAAATGCCCACAGAGACCTTTAGCTTAGACCCGAGCCGAGAGAGAAAGGCATGTGCTGGTGCGTGCATCGGAGGATCAGTCTTCGGGCTCTTCTTCCACGATATATCTCCAACCTTGGCCCTCAGGGACTCCTTCCCAAATGGCCCATGGATCTTTTGCGGTGGCCTGAGGTTCCGGCTCCGGGGGATGAGAAGGGGCTTGCAGGATCTCTTTCCCAGAGGTGCCTGCCTCAATTGGTGGCTGCAACACAAGACTCTCCTCACCAATGCCCTCTGGAGGTGGCTCCGCCGAACCTGGTAGCTTTCCACCATCATTGCCCTCAGGAACTTTAGTGAAAAGAACTGAAATATGAGCATTGATACCTGCCTTATCCTTTGAGCTGCCCAGGGTGAACACGACTGAGCCTTATGCTGGAAGCATTGGCTCTCCTTCACTTGAGCTACCAACCTCCATGAACTGCCCGACTTGAATTGGTGTGGCTCTTGCCCTCCTGTAGCAGTAGCAACAGCAGCAGTGATGGTGCTCATCTGCTGCAGGGGGGCGAGAGGATGAACCTCGCCCAGGTCCCCTTCTGCTCGGTTGCCGTTCTCGCAGCTTTGCCATGGACTCCCCGTTGCCTCCCTTGTGTACCTGAAGTGAATTTTTATAACAAACACAGTGCGGACCTTGCCACAAACCACACACAGGCGTAACAACCACCGAGCAAACTTTGCCTGAGGGAGAAATTTCCCTTCTCGCATCCAATTTACTTCGATTGCCCTTAAATTGCTGCTCCCACATGAGGCAATTACTTGAGTTGCAACGACGGAATGCCAAGACTGCGAATTGAGGTGGTAAAACATCCACCCGTCCAGAATTCCTCTGCGCCTGCACCGCCCCAGCTTCACCAAACCAATGAGCTTGCATCGATTCACCTTCCCCTTGAAAACTTGCATCCTTCCCTCGATGAGAGCGAGCATTAACTGCGTCCTGCATCCCCATCGTTTCACCCTGCTCGACATTGAATGCCCAGAGCTCGGGCAACTGAACAATATCCTTTGGTGGTGATATCCCATTAAACTGTATTGTTAGCACGGGGCAGCACATGCTGGGCATGTGGCTCGACCCCATCTGACGTGCCAGCACCCGCATCCGGGGATTCAACGTCGCTTTGGAGGAGACTCTCACAGTCCTGAGTCTGTTGATTGCTTGGGATGATGTCCAAGTTTCCCGATAGGAAGGTTTGGTTACTTTCTACCCCAATATTGGCTAGGAGATCAGCAATCTTATTACCTTCTCTTCTTGTGTGGTGAAAGGAGAGGGCTCTGTGATTGTGCAACTCATGAGCAATGTTGTTTAGCGTTGCTTCTAGTCTCCAACTGTCAGCAACTTTTCTGGCTTGAGAGCCATTCTGAATGCGCGCGGCCATGTTGATGAGGATCTGGGAATCACCTTCCACTATCAACGGTTGAAGATTGAGTCGCCTAGCTACTAGGAGCCCTTGCCAGAGTCCCTCCAACTCCGCAGAGTTATTGGTGTCCCATCCGATATTGCCAAAGTAGATCTGCAGGGGGGTTCCGTTGTGATTTCGAATAATACTTCCAAATCCTGCTGGCCCAGGGTTGCCTTTAGAGGCTCCATCAAAGTTGAGTTTGTATGAGTTGATGGGTGGGGCAATCCAGCTTCTGACTTCCTTGATATTGCAATTCGTTGTCTGATGCATGGCATACTCTTGTGGCAGCTGCAGCTTCCAATTGTCGAGGATGTTTTTCTCATTGTCTGTGGTAGGGAGGTCCTCTTTTGTCCATGATCGAAGAAGCATAGTTTCTCTGAGATTGCCATGCAGTCTACTCCAGATTTCCTCAATAGGCGAGCTCTGGTTTTTGAATATGCACCTATTCCTTTCCTTCCAAATGTTCCATAATACTGTGCTTGGGATAATGTTCCACAGGTAGTTGAGAATATCACAATCATAGGGGCTTTTCGGCCACTGTCGGATGGTATCAATGATGTCGCCAGTTCCTTTGCATCTTTTTTGACATCTGAAGCCAACCTTCTCCCATAGCTAATTGGCGATTGAGCATGTATCCAGAAGATGCTGCAAGGTTTCCTCATTTTGAAAGCAGTTGTGGCATATCGAAGGACCTTGGAAATTGCATCTCCTCAGCTTATCCCAGGTGAGAATCTTTTTGTGCCCAAACATCCAGAGGAAGTGGGAGATTTTGGGCCAAGCTTTGAAGCCCCAAATTCTCCCCCAGAGAGGATCCGGCCTGGTGGGGAAGTCGCCTATAAGATTATAGGCTTCGGAAGTGGAATAAGATCCTCTAGGTAGATAGCCCCATCTGAGTATGTCATCGCTGTTCTCATAACGGATGCTTCTCTTCTTTAACTCGTTCTCAAGTGCTGCTACTTCCTGAGTGCTTGTGATACTGGTTATCTGATTACTTGGTCGCCATATCCTGAATCCATTTTCCGTTTCCTATTCCCAGAATCGATGGACGGTTGCCTGCTGCTTCTCCTGTCTGTTCGGAATGATCATTGAAGGAAGATCACTCGAGAGTTTGGGCAATTGGTTCCAAGCATCAGTCCAAAATCTAGCACTGTGACCATTCCTAATTTCCCAAAAGCTGTGCTTCTGAATGAGCTGATGATGCTGCTTGGCGGCATTCCAAATAAGTGACCCTTTGTTTGTGGGTGTGAATCTTATGAGCTCTGCTTGGGGCATGTTGTTGGTATATTTGGCTGTCCATATTTTAGCCCATAGCTTATCTGGATTAGTCACCCATTGCCACCATATTTTGGCGTTCATGATGGTGTTGCTGTACTCTGGATCTCTAAGTCCTATGCCGCCTTTGATTTTGGGCCTGCAGACAGTATCCCATTTCACAAGTGCCCATTTGCGGTTAGTGGTTGAGATTCCCCACAAAAAGTCACGCTGCAGGTTTCTCAACCTTTTTAATACCCACTTTGGTGCAGCAAGGATAGAAAAAAGATAGAGAGGCATGGCTTGGAGGATGGACTTAATAAGCACAACCCGACTAGCTAGATTGAGGGAGCGGTGAGTCCATAGATTGAGTTTTGAATCGAGCTTCTCAAGAAGAGTGCGCCAAGCAGGCTGCTTTAAGGCCGAGGCAATGAGGGGAGCTCCAAGGTATGTGGATGGGAGAGAGGTGGTGTGGAAGCCTAGGATACGAGAAACGGCAGATTTAACCGACGGAGGGGTGTGGAAGAAGAAGATTTGTGATTTGGAGCAATTGACCTGGGTGCCAGAGGCTTCAGAGAAGTCGTTGAGCAGGGATTTCAAACAAGAGGCTTCCTGAACCGAGGGATAACCATAGAGCATGGTGTCATCAACAAATTGCTGATGAGAGGAGGCCGGGGAATTGTGGATAGAGATTCCTCTGAGCTGATTAGAATGGAGGGCCTGCTTGATGTGTCTGCCAAGTCCTTCAGCCATTATCACAAATAGGAAAGGGGAGAGGGGGTCCCCTTGTCTTATGCCTCTGGAGGGTTTAAAAGGGCGGGAGGGAAAACCATTGAAAAGGATGGAGAAATGAGTGGAGGTGATAAGGCTCATGATCCAGCGAACCCAAGTGGAGCAAAAGCCAAAAGCTTTCAACATATGTTGAATATAAGACCAGCTGAGCTTGTCGAAAGCTTTGGAGAGATCAAGTTTGAGTAACATACCAGCTTGCTTGGATTGCTTGGGCGAATGAATGATTTCATGCGTGAGGATAATGCCGTCCATTATCTGTCTGCCTTCGACATAACCCGACTGCTCCAGAGAGATGAGCATGGGTAGAAGAGGTTTTAACCTGTTAGCAATAACATTGGATATGACTTTATAAATGACGTTACAGAGAGCAATGGGCCTGAATTTATCAGGTGTAATGGAGTTCTCCTCTTTGGGGATGAGAGTAATGAAAGTGGAGTTGCGGGAGGGGAGAAGCCATCGCAGAGCTTTGGATTCCTCTACTATTTGCCAAACCTCCATTTTAATCAAATCCCAAAAAGCATGAAAAAACGTGGTCGTGAAACCATCTGGTCCAGGGGCCTTACCT
The DNA here is from genome assembly GCA_000404065.3 of Pinus taeda. Lineage (NCBI taxonomy): Eukaryota > Viridiplantae > Streptophyta > Pinopsida > Pinales > Pinaceae > Pinus > Pinus taeda. The sequence continues at coordinate 133,025 of APFE031221608.1, forward strand.
TCTTTGAGCTGCGGCATTGCCTCATCTACCTCCTGGATAAGAATTGGGTGCATGAGTAACTCGTTGTGTTCCTCTGTGACAAGCTTAGGAATATTGCTGGTTATTTTTCCAATCGCCCGTTGCCGATCCACTGCCTGCTCTTGGTGTACCTGCTGGAAATGATTGAGGAGAATTTCTTCTATTTCCTCATGCTCCTCAACTTTTGCCCCTTCTTGGTTCTGGATGAAAGGAATCTTATTATGCATCCTTCTCTGCACTCTAGTTCTATGGAAGAACTTGGTGTTGTGCTCTCCTTCTTTTAGCCATCTGACCCTTGATTTTTGCCTCCAATAAATTTCCTCCTGCTTTCTGCTTTCTTCAAGCTGATTGTGTATGTGCCGTTCTTTGTCCAAGGTTGCCTCCGTGTGCCCAATATTAATTATTTTCTGATGGAGATCCCTCAGCTCCTGATTGAGCTCCTGTTGCGCCTCAAAAATATTCCTGAAGGTCTCCCGATTCCAGCGTTTTAGGTGACTTTTTAGAAATCGCAATTTCTGCTGTAGCTGGTACATTTTTGAGCCCTCTGGTGGGATGAAGGAGGCCCATATGGTTCTGACGAAGTCCTTGAATGCTGGATGTGTTAGCCAAAATCCCTCAAAACGGAAAGGTCTTTTGGTTCGATCCCCTGGTCGCTGCCATTGCAAAGCGATCGGCCAGTGATCCGACCCAGAGTGGGCCAAGATTGCAGCAGTGAGATCACCTCTGAGATGCACCGCATTATTTGAGATCAGGAAGCGATCTAGTTTAGAAGCAATCTGATGCTTGCCACCTCTGCGATTGCTCCAGGTGAAAGTGCCATTACAGAATGGCATATCTATGAGAGAGGCGTTTTGGATGAAGTCCTTGAAGCGATCTACTTCAGGTTCCAATCTGGTTCTGCCTCCTATCTTGTCCTCTATTTTGGTTATCATGTTGAAGTCCCCTGCAACGATCCAAAGTGGATGTTGCCTATTTGAGCTTAGCGCTTCAATGGTGTCGAGGAGCGCTCTTTTACTTCCAGTGTCTTGCGGAAAATAGACGTTGGATAGGTTACCATGTATGTTGGTGCCTAGAATGTGAAAGGCAGCTTGAATGAGGTGATGGGAGGTGTGGAAATCAGTGAGCGATACAGCTTGGGTGTTCCAAGCTATTGCAAGCCCACCAGAGGCTCCCGTAGCATCCACAACAACAGATCGGCATCCTGGCCAGGCCTTTGAGAGTATGCGACCCAGCGTAGTACTATTGCATTTGGTTTCTTGGAGGAAACACATCTGCGGATTTTCCATCTTGATCATGTTTTTTAACATCCTATATTTTCCTGGGCTATTAAGCCCTCTTAAATTCCAGGATACAAGCTTCATGGTTCAACTAGTTTGGGCAGGGCTGTAGTACTTCATCAGCTTCGCATATCTACCAGAGTCCACCAGGAGTTTTCCGATCTCTATTGTTCTCTGGAGATCTGTCTTCCTCCCTCTTTTTTTGGTATCCTTTGGACGCAAGCTGCCATCCCAAGTGCGGCCAGGTTGTATGCCTAGTTGGTGTTGGTGGAAAGCTCTGGAGATGACCACTTCCAACTTTTCTAGATCTGTCTCAGAGATGGATTCATATGCCTTTTTTTTGCAAGCTAGCTCCAGTTCAATGATATCCAGACCGTGTAGATCTATGCTTTCTGGCTCTTCCTCCATTTTTTGCACTTGACTGGTTTCCTCTTGATTGGTCTCTGAGTCCTGCGGGGGGATCGTCTTCCCATCCACCTCCATTTCCTTTGGGATCTCCGCTGTGTCTTTCGGATGCCTGCTTAAGATGGTCGGGATGATCATGGGAGATTTAGACTTGGGTGGGGGGCTGGATGGAGGGGGGTGGGTGGAATAGGAAGGGCAAGCAGGGATAGCATCAGTATCAAGGGGTTGATCATCTGAGAAATCACCTAGAATGTCAAAGCTATTCTTGGAAGCGGGATGCTGGGATTTGGTAGGCTGGGGTTTGGACCCATTCTGAGGCTTTTTATGCGAGCGCTTCCTACTGTGGACTCTGGTGAAACCATCCTGAGATGGGGATTTAGACGATTCAGAGGAGTTGGCTTTGGCATTGAGAGGGCAATCCCGAAACAGATGCCCCAGTGCATGGCATCTCCTACACCTAAAAGGCACATGCTCATAATCGAGAGGCTGGATCCACTCCTCGTCGCGATGGGCAAGGGTAACTGACTCAGGTAGAGCTTCATTCAGACGGATAAAGACACATATTCTTGCATAGGAGATATACTTACGGGTTTTTGTTTCGTCTGCTGCCCTGATGTATTCTCCCACCCCGTTTCCTATGCCCTTTAGACAATCTTCTTCCCAGTATTCATCGGGGAGTGAGTATAATCGGATCCATACTGGTGCCCAAGTGAGATCTTCCTTGTCAGGGTTGAATCTGGGCATCCAGTCCCTCATGTAGAGACCTGCCGAGTTGAAGAAATACGGTCCTCCTCCTAGGATCCTGTATTTGTCTTCCAGGCAAAAAAAGATGGCAGTGAAGAAGCCCTTTGGTCCCAGCTGGAGAGTGACATCTCCCTTAGGCTTCCATTTTGCCGCAATCCAGCTATTTAAGGCTGGTTCGGTTGGCCAAAACCCTATGAATTTTCCAATGATAGTGTGATCTTTCATAAACTCTATCCTTCTATCGATCTTATCTCTGGGTAGTTCTATTCGCGGCCTTTCTTTGGCTACAGGTAGACAGGTAGATGAAGTGACCTTCGGGTTGTTCGCCTGAGTCTCTTGTTCTTCTGGTGGATCATTAGAAACCACCCATATGAAAACCCCCAAATCTGACCATTGTGCTTCATACCCTATTGTTCAATGATGGTGAACAAAAAAAATCCTCGTAACATTGAGGGAACCCCCTCTGGTTCAAGGGCCAGCTTGAGCCTAAAGTGGGTGAGTTGACTTCTTGGTACAGTTTCTACCCAATAAATTTCCTTCAAGAAACCGATGCAACATGTCCAAATCAAATAGGAAAATAAGGGACATGAAAGTTCAAGTGAAATCAAGATTATTGTAGTTAAGTTGTAATTGGAAAAGGAATCATAAAAAGTTCAGGAATTAAAGATTTGAAATGGTCAAAGTAGTGACATCCTTGTGTAAGTCAGTGTATTTTTTGTAAGTCGAACATACGTGGAGATGGAGAGTAAGTGTCAATTTAAAGTCATCATTGATCTTTATTCTCCAACAAGGTGACCTTTGACACATTAAGATAATACTTCTTGCTTCTAAATTCTCTCTAATAAATGAGGAGGAAAGTAGGGACACCTTCAATGTAAATGGAGATGAGATTATATGATGTATGAATATATAAAATGTAAAGTCTTTCTAGTGATGCACCATAATACTATATGCCAACTAGACTTGTAGTTCTTGAAGTGCACACATGTACTTTTTTTTTTTATTAGTCTACTATACATTAGTTATTTAGTTTTTTTAATTTCTTTTAGCCTTAACCTACATGCATGCATATATGAAAGGAATTTGTAGGCACATTATGAACTTTTAACACAGTTCTAAAATCACATTAAGTAAGATAAATAAAGAAAAATAATTTTTCTTTATGGTATTCTTCATATCTTCTATTTATTTCCCATGTTTCTATGTTAATATCACATTTTAATAATTTTACAATGTGCTTACCTACTCGACCCTAGTATTTTAGTTCAAAATGTTTGAATTTTAATCGCATAGATTTAGATCTGGAGAATGAAACAGGTCTTATGGATATAATCTTTGCATTAGGACTAAAATAATGGTAAAATTCGATAGTTTGACATTTCATGGAAGGGTATCATTACCTAACGCATGATTGGAGGTAAAGGGTACACTAAATTCTTGCTTGATACACAACACATTCCTCTATATTACCTATGTGATTCTCTTTCCAAATCCATTGATCTTTTAGAATAACTAGAGAATACTCATCTTTATATGGGTATAAATTCATGGCATAGCTGATTAAGGTACACCTCCCTAGGAAATGAAATTTACTTAATTAGTTTAATTAGGAAATTCCTAGTAGCATAACATTATTGCTTTAATGTTGGTAGTTTACAATATCTTTTGTACTAACATCAAAATGTACAAAAATCATATATAAACATTAAATTCATACATGTATATCAAAATTAATCATTACGTCATTAGGTTATTTGGTTTCTATTAATAATATTAATATTAAGGTTAATAACATTAACATGGATAATAATGTTAATAAATATTTGCATTATTTAAATAATAACTATTTAGTAATAACTTTATTAACATATTATTTAATCTTTCATGGGGATAGAGAGTGGTATGAGGGAAGAAGCGGTGTATTTATAACAAATCTTTGTGAAAGAAATTTCAATTTTTTTCTTCTTCTCTTTTTTTTTTTTTTTTTTCTTTTCTAATAAAACCCTAATTTTTTATTGTACCCATGACATCTACTTTCGTTTCTTCTCTTTTCTCCTCTTCTCTTTTTTTAATTGAAGGGCCCAATATTAAACCTTATTAATATATTATTTACACCTAAGTAACTTTATAATACTAGATTAATAATTGTAAATCAATATAGTTATCTATAGTTTTTTTTGCTAAAGCAAGAGATGGTCCTTCTATTAACTTAGGTGAAAAAATAAATGATTTACATAGGTTACAACAAACTCACAGAGGAACAGACTCCCACAAAGGGAGAGTGAAATTACTCAAAGTACCCAAAAAACCCTCCAAAAATCAAACAGAAACATTGTTGAGACTACCCTGGAACCGAAAGCAGGCAAGTGGATTCAACGTCTACACCCCCAAAACCCATCGAAGATCTGTCTCCTAGCAATTCGGCGGTCAAATGTCAACTCACGTGAAGGTGAAGCCCACGGAAAAAACCTAAAGCTGCATGATCAACGCTGACTGTTGATCTTTTCCTTCTAATCCAACAGCTGGTGTCCATATTGCGTGGCTTCAAAGCCTGCTGAATACTGTGCAATGAAGGCGGTTTGCTTTTCCGATCCTCTGCCACGTGTTGCATCCTGAGTGGAATCACTATCTTTTAAAAAACCGTCTTTGGTTTAGATGGCGCCCAATGGATGTGGTAAACCATTAGTGGTTTTTTCCTTTTGGACCCACCAACTTGCACGCGAAAAGGTGGCCGTTGATCTTCCTCCTTCGGATCTGACAGCCACAATACAAATCGGACCACACATCCACTCGCAGATTACCCAGCGATGAAGGTGGTAATCACTGTTCATCCCCCTCCATGCGTCGCTAGCTAACATCTTGTCATCCGAGAGACCTCTCCCGGGTCAGAGGGCGCCCGAAGCAGGTGGTATATCTCGAGCAGTTTTTGAATCTAGTAATCTCTGCCTTTGACTTCCCCCACATTGTATGAGGAAGACCTGGCTGGAAGGGTGGCCTCATGCATGGAATGCCTTATGAGTGGAGTTGGCATTCGTCTCGAATTAAATCCCTTCTCCTGTGAGCAGATATCTTTTGTCTCGATTTCTGCCTTTGTTTCTATAAGCACCCTTAGAGAACTAACAATGCATATCCTTTGATAAACTGTCTGAAGTGAGCTTATTCATCATTGACATGAAGTAAAATTCCATCTCTTGAATTTTTCTGAAATTGTTGTCTGTCACTGAGGGCCCCAGAATGAGCATTCCTCCTTCATCTTGTCATCCGTTACCTCCTCCCACCAACAGCACAAGTCTATATGCTTGTTTCGAACCCTCTCATTGGCTAGCCAGTCCGCAACTTTGTTGGCTTCCCTACGGACATGCACCAACCTAAGATTTCTTAGCACTCTTAGGTGTGAATGAATTCTTTAGTAGACTTGCAGAAGCTACTAGTGTCCTGAGATTTTCTCAGGTGCAGCGCCAACATTAATCCTCTTCACCAAATTAATGAATAATTATGAGTTAGCCTCAAAGATGACATTGTGAATGTTGAACTTGAGCAATATTTCCATGCATAGTTCCATCGCCATGAGCTCAGCCATATTGTTGGTTGCTTTTCCTAGATAACTGTGGAAGATGACCTGTATGTTTCCTTCCTCATCGCTCATGACCCCTCCATAACTTGCTTCACCCAGGTTTCCTTTAAAGGCCCCATCATTGTAAAATTTTAAAAAACCATGAGAAGGGGGTTTCCAGGAAGCCTTTTTAGCTGAGGTATTCTTGTTGATCTGCATAGAACACTAAGGGAGATGAACCTTGAGCTCTAACTTTTCCAATATTCTGGCCTCTCTTTGTCCTATGAGTTTTCCAGTATCGACACCTCCCAAGATATGAACAGACTCTTTGAGTTGCTTAAGGATTATCTTTATAATGTTGCTCATCGGGCTCACCTTATCCTTTAAAATCCTGTTGTTGTGCTCCTTCCAAACATTCCAGATTAAGAACCCTGGGGTCAGTGCCCAGGCGAAGGTTACTATCTCATTATCCGAAAAAAATTTCCAACAGTTTATCAATGTAGCAATGATGTCATTTACATTTCTGTCTGTTTGCTCAAATACATCACCAACCCAGTTCCACAGTATTGTGGTGAATGAGCATCTATTCAGGAGATGATTAATGGTTTCTTCCTGTTGTCCACAGAGGTGACATCTTGAGGGGCCAACAAAGCCTCTTTTCCTTAGGTTATCCCATGTCAGAATCTTGCCCTGTTGAACCAGCCACTTGAACAATTTGACTTTCATCCAATGAGGATTATCCCAAGAGTTCTTTCCATGTCTTATCAGTGTTTAGATAGTTAAGCCCTGTGTCTATCCTTTTGGCCTCCTTAAGAGTGAAGAGACTTGCCTTATTCTTTCCCCATCTTAATTGATCTTCCAAGGTTGAGGTTAAGGTTTGCCTCTTTTCCGAAAGACCATTAAGGGCCACAGCTTGAGTATGCATCATACCTATTTCACTATAATTTGGAAGTTTCCATATTCTCCATTTCCCATTGTTCCTTGAGTGATCCCAATAGTCACTTACCCTCCTTAAACCTTTGTTGATGGTATCTATGTGAATGTCTACTAATTCTTCACTGCAGAGATTGTCCTCGTGCTGCCAATTATCCTCCCAGAACTAGGCCAGATTTCCATTTCCGATCTCTGAGAAACTATGATTCTGGACTAGGGCCCTGTTCTCCCATGCCCTATTCCAAATTGATGAACCTTTTACTTGTCCTATCATTCTTATGAGGTTCTTCTCTTGCCAATCGCTTACATACTTTTGCTTCCATAGTTTTGCTCAGGGGGCTTGAATTTCCTTTAGTAATCTCCACCAGATTTTGGATCCTAGAACTCTGTTAAGAATTCCTGGGTCATGAAGACCCAAGCCACCAAAGGGATTTTGGTTTGTATACCTTGTCCCATGCCACTAGGGCCCATTTCTTCTTTTCTTCACCTTTCCCCCAGAGAAAGTCTCTTTGAAGGTTTCTTATATTAGTAATTACACCAGTTGGTGCCAGAATGGCTGATAGCATATAGATAGGGATACTTTGGCAGATAGCCTTAGTTAGAATTAGCCTCCCTACTAGATTTAGGGCTCTATTTGTCCATTTGCTATTATTATCTTTTAGCTTATTTAGAACAGGCTCCCAGATTTCCTTGTGTAACGGTTTGTCAGTGAGGGGAACTCCCAGGTACTTCACGGGCAATGACTCTCTTTGAAACCCCAAAATTCTAGAAATATTTCTTTGAATCGAAATATCTGTATTGAAAAAGAAAATCTTTGATTTAGTGAGACTTACATCTATGCCTGCTGCCATGGAAAACTCACTCAGAATCTTCTTAAATGCTCTGGCTTCCTTGATTATGGGTGTGCCTTGAAGCATAGTATCATCTACAAATTGCTGATGTCTCACCGTGTCCCCACCTTGAGTGAGTCTCAGACCCTAAATTCTCCCTTCCACCTTAGCAGCACTAATTTCTCTCCCCAACCCTTCCATCATTAGAATGAAAAGGAAAGGAGAAAGAGGATCACCTTGCCTGAGACCTCTAGTAGGCTTGAAGTTTTTGGAGAGAGAGCCATTGAGAAGAATTGAATAGTTGGCAGTGGTAACTAGCACCATGACCCACTTAATCCAATTGTGACCAAAGCCATAGGATTTTAGTACTGCTCTTATCTACGACCAACTAAGTTTGTCATAGGCCTTTGCTATGTCCAGCTGAATTATCATCCCTGCTTGTTTATTGGTACTGAGTGAATGAACCACTTCATGTGCTTGAATTATATTATTAAGAATTCGTCTTCCTTCCACATAGCCCGTTTGCGCCTCTGACACTAGGGTAGGGAGGAGTGGTTTGAGACGGTTGGTAATTACTTTGGATATTATTTTGCACACCACATTGCATAATGCTATAGGTCTAAATCTGTCTGGAGAGGTGGCCTTTTCCTGTTTGGGGATTAAGGCTATGAAAGATTCATTGAGCGCCTTCAAGACTGTCTTAAATCTTCGAGAGTCTTCCACTACCTCCAGAATATCCTGTTTTACTATCCTCCAACATGTTTTGAAAAATTCCACATTGAAGCCATCCGGGCTTGGTGCTTTCCCATTGTGCATCTCTGTAATGACTTCCTCAATTTCTTCCTCTGTTATTGGTCTATTTAGATTATAATTTTCTCTAGAAACTAATTTAGGAATGTATTGAGTAAATATTTTCGTAAACTGATATCTATCTTCTGAGGTTTTCTCAACAATTCTCTGAAAAATGCTGGACTAGAACCTCTTCTATCTCTTCATGAGTGTTTCTTTCTATTCCATGTTGATCTATAAGTTTCACAATTTTGTTGTTGTTTCTGTGAGCTATTGTGGATCTGTGAAATATTTTGGTGTTTCTCTCTCCTTCCTTAAGCCATTGTACTCTAGATTTCTATCTCCAAAATACTTCCTCTTGTAGACATCTGCTCTCCCATTCATGCTGGAGTGACTCTGCCATCTCTTTCTTTTCATCCGTATAGCCTTCTATGATAAGAATTTGGTTTATTTCCTTTAGTTTCTTTTCCTCATCTCCTTTAGCTTTGAAGATATTGCCAAATTCCTTTTTATTCCACTCTTTGAGTTGGCCTTTAATGTGTTTGAGCTTGTTGTGTAGAAGGAACATCTTTGTACCTTGAAGTTGTAGCTCTTCCTTCCACCATTTTTCAATGTTTGTGAGGAAATTTGAATGTGTGAGCCAAGCGTTCTCAAACCTGAAGCGGGAGTTCCTCGGTTTACCAAATAGAGAAGCTTCCAATTGAGTTGGCCAGTGGTCTGAACCTCGAAAAGGTAGGATGAGTGCATTCAAGATACTTCCAATGAGAAGAAGTTCCTCAGAAATAATAAATTTGTCTAATTTTGAGGCTACTTGGGTAGGTCCTCCCCTTTTGTTATTCCAAGAGAAGATTCCATTGCTAGTTTCCATATCAACCATTTTCATATTGGTGATGAAGTTTTGGAAGGCAATTGAATCCCTACCAAGTGTTCTAGTTCCTCCTTTCTTCTCCGTAAGTGATTTTGTCATGTTAAAATCACCTCCTAGAATCCAGGGTAAAGCTGGGTATCTCTTCTTCATATCCTATAGTGTTGTGAGGAGTCGAAGTTTGTCCTCCATTGGCTGAGGACCATAGACATTGGTGATCATGTAACATTGCCTATCCACCTACCGTTGGAAAATCAAAGAGAGGTGATGTCTGGAAGTCTCCGCATCAAGCACACCAAATTTATGTGGATCCCATACAATGAAAATGCCACCAACAGATTTATTTGCCTTAAATTCAAGGTATTCATATCTATTTAACCATCTTCTATGTTTTTCTCTGATCTTCTCCATTGAGCATTTTGTTTCCTGTATGAATACTATGTCAGGTTTTTCATCTTTGATCCTTTTAACTAGATTCCTCTGTTTTCTTCTACTTCCTAGTCCTCTAATGTTCTAGGTTGTGATTTTCATTGAGGTGGGGTTTTCAAGGAGTAACTGGAAAGGTCTTTCATCCTCCTCGAGTCAATCATGAGTTTGCCATAGTCCCGCAGTAGTTCTTTCCGTCTCTTTCTTCCCCTCCTCTTGCCTGGGTTTTTTGTTAATTTTCCTGTTATTAATCCTGTTATGGAAGTCCCTTTATTTTCCTGGTTATCATGTCCTCTTTTGACTCCTGCAGCTGTTTGATGTGACTTGTTAAGGAATATCTGTTGTACCTTGTCAACGTCCTCCTGAGGTATGGAGTTTATTCCCAGGTCTGTTCCTTGTTCAAGAAACTTTTCCAGCTCTAGGTTCTCCCTTTCCAGGATCTTCGATAAGTCTTGGTCCACTGTGCCACTTTCACTTTGAGTCGTTTCCTGGTCTTTTTCTATTTCCATGTTACTCAAAGGGTCTGTTGTGTGTTCATTCTATTCCTGTGTGAACTCCATGCTGGTCTCTTTTTCTTTCCCCCTCGGTTTCTGATTCTCTATACTCTTTTGATCACCTCCATCTACATCTTCTTCTCCTTGTAACTTCTTGTTTTGTTATCCTTCTTAGTAGGGTTCTTTTGTGTCTTCCTTCCCCCTCCTTTTCCTTTTCCTCCTACTTTGGTGAAACCTGTTTGATCTTTCCCTTTGCTGGTGTTTAGGTATTCCTCCCTTCTATTAAGAGGACAATCTCTAGATAGGTGCCCATGTTCATGACATTTGTGACATCTGAACGGGCTTTGTTCATAGTCAACTATTTGAGCCCATTCCTTGTCATAGACTTCTAGAATGACCTCATTTGGAAGGGCTCCTAATAGGTCCATCTCCACACATATACGAGCATAGGACGTATATTTTCCTTGTAGAGTTTCCTTTGAAATCTTTAAGAAATGACCTAATTTATTGCCTATAGCTTTTAAAGACTCTGGCATCCAGTAATCTAAAGGTAAGGAGTAGATTCTAATCCATATCGGTACTGAAGGGAAGGTTTCTCATTCTGGCACAAAGTTCATCATCCATGGCCGCATATAGAGTCTAGCAGTTGCAAAGAAGTATGGTCCTCCTTCAAAAATTTTGTCTCTATCCTCCATGTTCATGAATACCACTGTAAAAAAACCCTTGGATCCAAGATGTATATTTAACTCCCCCTTTGGTTTCCAGTTGTATTTTATCCAAGTGTACAATGCTTTCTTTGATGGCCAGATTCCCATAAATTTTCATATAATGGCATAGTTTGCCATTTGATCCTTGTGCTCTTGCAGAGCTGGATCATTCAAAATAACTCGTGGTTTAGTTATGGTCTTGGATTTATAGGGCCCCATCTTGGTTCTGTTCTTTTCTCCCTGACCTCTGTCTTCCGCTTTCTCCTCCTGTCGGTCTTCTTCGTGGGTTCCTTGTTCTGCATGGGTTTTGCTGCCTTCCGCCTTCTGAGTTTCAGTGTCTTTTGTCTTGACCTCCAAGGGTTATAGAGGCTTGTTATTATTCCCTGCTCTTCCTCTATTTGAAACCACATTACTGTAGGTGGGAGTGGAGCTCCCTCCTACCTGTGCCTCCATGGGTACCTGTTACCCTCTGTCACTATCTTTGTTGAACCATAGAACCTTGATCGCCAGTTTTTCAGATCCTTCTTATGATGCATTTAATTTTAGCCCTTGAGGGGAATCAAATAGCGAGGTTTTTAGCTAAGGCTTTCCCCAAATTATTCTTCTGTGTTTCCTTTAGAATTCGATTTCTAGTAATCGCTTCTATTTATCTATAGTTAATAACACACTAATATTATATTAATATATACATTAACACATGTCAATCATGGTTGAGATGGTCAATCATAATCAACATGGACATCATGCTCAACCATGATTATCCATACAAACCATATGCATTAGGCTTATAAATTATAATTTTTAATAATATTTATTAATAAGATCTAATAATAATAAGGTTGTATTAATAAAATTAATGTTCGTTAATGACATTAATTTTGAGATTATGAACATTACTATGAATATTAATAATGCTTATCATATTTATATCAATGTTTAGTAATGATTTATTAAGAAGGTTTAAGATTTATTAATGATATTAATATTAAGATTTATTAATAATAACATTTGTTAGTATATTAATGAGGTTCTTAAATAGTTTTATACTATTATTTAAAAGGTAATATCTTTATAATAATACATTAATAAGTATACATCAATACATGAATTTATATATTAGTACATTAATAATATCTTTATCTACACATAATAAGAGATTAATAATACTTTTTCTACATATTAAGGTTTTAAGCCATACATTAATATACTAATATATACATTAACTCATCCCAATCACTTGGTTAACCATACTCAACATTGACATAGACACTAATATAGTCATTACACTTACTAACTTTAACTTTAATAGCTTTAGATAATAAATTTAATATATATTTAATATTTAAGTTTTTTCAATATTTAATTTTTAATATAACTTTAATAAATTTTTCCAACCATGCAACTATATTCACCATGGTGAAACTACTTCAACAATTTTGTCAACCATAAGCACGATAGTTAACATGGTCAATTATATTCATTCATAGTTAAACATTAAAAACCATGCTTAAGAATGTTCACCGAGTTTTAGCAACAACATGTAGCTTAATAGAAATTTGTATTATTTATAAGTGATTTTTCCTTCCTTAATTTGTCTCTTGAATTCTTCTAGGTAGCTTTTGATGTTTCATTGAATTTGTTGTTAATGCATGATTGGCTTCATCTAAATTTTATTGACTTAAGAGTTTGGGTTAAATTCAGAGACTTTTTTTTAGTAAGGAAACCATTTATATATCTTTTTGTTATGTTTATTTGAGAAATATATGACATTAGGCTTAATATATGGCTTCAATTATTTTGTGGGCATTCAATGTGTTTATCTCCAGCCAAGGAATTAGAGAAGTGTATATTTATTAGAGAAGAAATGTATAATAAACCGAAATAATTTGATGTAAAGGCCAATTTTAGGATAGATCTTCATAGACATTATTTTCATGTGAAGCCTTTAGAATGTGAATTACATAGAATATGATTGATTTGTTTGAATGTCTCAAGACCCAGTTTGAGAAAAAGAACCTTTATAGTTTAACATTGTACACTTTTCACTGTACCTCCCCAATTAGTCAGCCCTTGGAAGGTAATAATACCTTTGTGATAAAAATGATAAAATCATACAAAAAAAATTTGCAAGAGTTTATAATAATAAACTTCACAAAAATAACTCATAATATTTCTTTTCTGAAATATAGAAAATGAGTATATTATAATTTAAATTATAATTTTTCATATTATTATATTATATATAATTGCATATAATATGAAGTATTATAAAAAAAGTATACGATATTCTAATTTTTTGAAATATCTATCCAGGCATTACAATGTTTTATAGTTTGGTGAAAAATTCACCATAATTAAAAAAAAAAACTATAATTCAAAAGTTCATGCATATTATATTATTTATAAAATCCCCTATACATTTTCCTATGTACCATGCAAATTTTCCCATTTATTATATACATATAAATTTTGGGGTTTCTTAAAATTTTCACTGACGTATAAAAGAAAACAATGGGTTATATCTTTCAGGTACGTACTCGATTATTGACAGTATTTTTTCTCTATTTGTCCAAGATTTTATTAAGTAAAACCAATAACCACTTTACAATGTAATATTAAGTGTTTTACAAGTTCATGCATAAATTGTCAGATTTGAATTCTTTCAAACTAGAAAATGTATGCATAACCCCATGCCATAGTTATTGTTCTACTATAGTGTACTTATTAATCATTTGAATGGATAAGCTAGTTAATGGTCCATGTCATTGTCATGCATCTTGGATATTGCTAAGATGTGACCTTTCAAAGAATTTATTCATTGATAATAAATCACTTTGACGAAGGATGGTGTCTAGGTATCAAATACTTTATGGTTGATATCTACATGTGGGTTTAGATAGTTACATACTACGTCTTTAAGTAGTTACATACTATGTCTTGCATCCTTATTTCTATGGTTTCAATTGGTTTCTATCTCACAATTCCTTGTAATGCCACTCCCTCTTGAGTACATCCCATGCTCCTTCTAACGTGTTGGTTTATAAGAAGAAATCGTGGATTCGGTCAAGAAAATAGATATTTATCCAAGTATAAGCAAGTGATGAGGAGAATTAATCCATATCGTATGTACGAATACTCAATTTTATTGTTCTTTAAGCTTTGCGTATCTATTTACCATTAATTACCAATTAATTTTATTGATCATATAACTTTTTATTATGGATTTTATGCATTGTCACATGTTTCTATTTTGTACTTATGATTTGAAGCTTTCCTTCTATAACCATATTTCATGCTTTTCTTTGCCTTAAGCACTGAAAGTCCCTCTCTTTGGTAACTAATAATATTTACTTTAAATATATTTAAATTAATCTATTATTTTCTGATGCATTATGTTTATTTTCTTATGAGAATTTATTATATAGTAAGGCATGTCCTTTGAATTTTACGTTTTTATGTGATCTTTGATGCATTTTTATATGTCGATTTTGTTGAATAACCGCCCAACCATTCCCTACCATCTAACCTTTAGCTATGGCCCTCATAACTAGACATAGATTTAGCATTGGATTTCACCTACATCATGCAGGGTTTATCCTATGCTTTCTTTTCTAGTTGATAGAAGAAAGCTCATGTGGAAATTGAGATTAGTGCAACTCTTCTCCCAGGACAATAAATGATCCATCTCTACCAGCGATGGTGAAGGAACCCAATGACACATTTTTTGCCATCAGTGTTTAGTGGAAGTGTTTAAAGTTTTCTTATTTCTTCTGTTTTCATCACAATAATGCCTTGCTTGCAATGTTTCTTTGTTGTTCCATCAACCTCTACTTAAAAATACCAAAATCTATGCTATTAAGTATAAGGTTGATGGGGGCAATTCCTTCGATTAATTAATTTCTAAAGTCCTCCTAACTATCAAAAGCAAAACTTATATGGCCAATTTGATTGTGGCATTGCTCCAATTAGAAATTTGTCTCATGACATATTCACATGTCTTAATTAAGACATTTACTCTTTACATTTTGCAAGGAGTATGGTCGTATACTCATTAATTAATTACCACATGAGCTTTCTTTTTCATTTAAGTTATGATCTATGAAGAGTTCCTACCATTGTAGGCTTTTAAGGAATTATATTTTAGCTTTCTCTAATATGTTTAAGCTTGTTTGACCTCATTTGAGTAATCAAGTGACTAATGTTTTTATCACTAAGTAATCCTATTGTTCGATTACAAAATGTTTACTGTGTTAAATGCACACTCGATAATATGTCTCTAAGTTTTTTTATTTTTATTTTTTTATCTTCAAATTTGTCATATTCCTTTCAGGTTAAATTATTTTCTATAAATAACCTTAAAAATGAAAATGAGTAGTAACATTTCTAGAGTTATTTTGTTGTGTTTTATTTTCAAATGTTCAGATATATAGAGAGTCATTCCTAATTTACAAATGGGCCAATTGGTTTCAAGAAATATATATATGAGATCCATGTAGGAATGTGCCATGATTTATTATAAAAATTGCATCAAAGGTCATTGCAAACACCCCTAAAAGATTAATTGACAATACCATTTGGATCAAATAGTGAAAGACAGTGACTAACCTCTTTACATTTTCTAGTCCAAAGACCAACACTTTACTATTTCCAACTAAGTGCATATGTTTGATTTATCAATGTTGATTAAAGACTCTTCTCTTTAAATGTACGGACTAGAAACCTAAGATGAATTGTTATTGGCCTATTTTATCCACCAAAATGGTGAAACATGGTAGGAAGATAAAATATCCATTTAGCTATGAATAAAAAGAAAAAAATGGTGAAACATGGTAGGAAGATAAAATATCCATTTATCTATGAATAAAAAGAAAGAAATTTGTTTAATATATTAAAGTGTTTTTACAAATATTGTACATTTTTTTTCAAAATTTTCCATAAGTCTTGATTTAACAAAACAAACAAAATAGTTATTTTAAAAATTTTTGAATTTATATAAGAAATAGTAAGACTTAGAGCATAGTTATCGATCCCTAAATAAAATACCAATATGAGTTTTAGGTTGATGCTTACTATTCTTAGTTTTGCAATCTAAATAGCATTTTCCATTTTCATATATTATCTCAGAAAAAGCTAGCATTTTCCATTGTCCTATATTATCTAAGAAAGTAAATTGTAAAAATATCATTTTTATGGAAACAATCCTTTTATTTTAACACATATAATCTAACATTTTCAATATTGTAAAAAAATATTATATATGAATTTTCATTTCAATTTTAAACTTAAAAAGAAAGATATTTATTTATTGTTTTTTGGATAATAATGTCATTAATTATTTAATATAGATTTAAATGTATTAATTTATTAAAACATTATATAGATTTGTTTAATAATTTATGAGAATATTTTATATATTGATTTGAAAATTATTTATATGATAATTTGGATAAATATTGTATTTTATATAGATAATTATTATTTGTTAGAAAAATATATTCTAATTATGCTATTAGGCATGTCTATTTTTGAAACACTTCCACAATTTTTAATTTAATTATCAATAATTATATATAAAGCAAAAGTTGATATTTATCTTCAGAGTGGTTGTGCCTTTTTTTTCCCCTTTTAATTAAATTGATTAATTAAAAAAATGTAATATAAATTATGATTTTTTGAACATGTTGTATGAATAAGTCATGGTATTGACCCATAATATTATAACAAAGTCTATTTAAATATTAAGAATACTCATGAGGAAAAATAGGTAAATTCTCGTATAAAAAAACCATGTTCCATAATTTGTCAAATGTGTATATGTTTTAGCTTATACCATTAATTATTTTTATGTCTGATAATGATAATAATTAATTTAAATCAAATTATAATTGAATTAATTTTATGATATATTAAATATAGACAATAAGTAAATACTTGTATATTTATTTTAAATTGATTCATATTAACATTAACCAACTATTTAATTTGTTTTTTTGTTTTTTGCTTAAGCAAGAGTCGTTCCTTCTATTTCATTAAGCCAAAAATAAATTTACAGAATATACAAAAAATCCATGACCCCATAATGGACACAGGAAACCTAGGGGTGTGCTGCCATAGCAACGACCCAACCGTTTACAACATACAATGTTAATTTTTCAAATAAATCTTATGCTAAATAAAGTTCATTAACCTGAAATAAAGTTCCTCTAATCCCCACGTCTATGTCACAAAAAGCCTGACAAGACTGGTGGTCCCATAAAATAGCACTTTCAAATCTGATGGTTAATTCAAACTGTGAAATCGGACGACTCGGCGAAATATGGCATGGCCAAGATGAGTGAACCTTAACTTGCGATGGAGGGTGGTTTCCTTACCACTCCCTTGCCACATGTCGGGAGCCTATTGGAATCGCTTCTAAAATTCCAAAACCACTTATCATTTCTAAGCTATGCGATCAACCAGTAACTGCTTGAGCCTGATTTTCTGTCTCGTGAGAGGAATGTAGGGGAACAACTTCCTCTAGAGATTTTGAACCTACCTTTTCCGCACAAGCTCACCTTAGTACTTTCTACAGAGACTGCCATTGACTATGGATAGAACCCTGTGGTGCAGTCCAAAAGGAAAGAGGACTGCTCAATTGACACCAGGGTGTTATTTTCCTGCATTGCGTTCGTCCTGCACCAAGTTCCTAACCCGAGTACTGAGATCGAACTTGTTATAAACAACTTCATTCCGTGCCTTTCATTCGGGCCCATTGTTTAAAAATTTCTCTGTCTTCTGCCGCCTGAGGCATCTCCTGCCACTTCATTTCAAATATGCACTTTGAATTAATCACCCCTTGGTTGGCTAGAGTGTCCGCTAGTTTGTTAGCTTTTCGTCTAACATGGCTGAAACTAACAGTTCTTAGATTCAGGAGATGTTTTTGAATTCTTTGGTACACTTGTATTAGTCTCCAGTTTTTTGAGACCCTCTCCGGTGCTGCTCCGCAACTGATTCTTTTAACAGCTTTTATCGAGATCTCTGAGTCTGCTTCAATTATGACATTTGAGCTATGATTTAGACTCAGCAGTTCTAGACATTGTTCTAAAGCTATTAATTCAGCCATATTGTTTGTGTCTTTACCTAAGTGACAATGGAATATGAAGATTATGATTCCTTCTTCACATCTTAACACCACTCCTTATCTAGATATTCTAGGGTCGCCTTTTGAAGCACCATCAATATTGCACTTTAGATAACCTTTCGGTGGAGGATGCCATAAATCCTTTTCCGTTTCCAAATTTCCTACTTTTCTACTGAGTCCATTGGGAATGATCTATTGCATTCTCAGTTGCCTAAGAGTTCTCATCTCGTTTTCTGTGGGAGGGTTCTTGGGGTACTTGTGAACATAGGTGCTAACTGTCTCTTTAATCTGCTTCAAGATCAGATCCAACAGGAGAACAGGGACAGTCTTTTCATCCTTGAAAATTCTTTTATTCCGTTCTTTCCAAACATTCCAGATAATGAAGCTTGGCATAAAGGCCTAGGCCAAGTTAAGGATCTCATTCTCCGAAAAGTTCCTTCTCCATCTGTTCAGGGTATTAGTGATGCTTCCTTCATCTCTGTCTGTCTGTTGAAAAATGGTGGCAAAAGAATCCCACATCCAGTTGGTGTAGGTGCAATTGTTGAGAATATGCTCCATTGTTTCCTCTTGAGCTTCACATAGCTGACATCTAGAAGGCCCAATAACTCCCCTTTTTCTAATGTTGTCCCAAGTTAAGATTTTTTTGTGATGGACTAACCACATGAAAAGCTTGATCTTCATCCATCCTTGGTGCCTCCGAAGTTGTTGCCAGGGATTCATTGAATCACTGGAATCTAGGTTCAGGATGATTCATTTAGCTTCCTTAAGATTAAAGGAGCCTTCTTTATTGAGGCCCCATCTTAACCGATCATGACCCTCTATTAACAAGATTTTCCTTTGTTTTAGCATAAGCATGAATGCCTCTACTTTTGTTTTTATGGGGCTGTCATCTCTACAGTCTATGCTTCTCCAGTTTCTCCACTTTCTGGAATTGTGAGGAAGAGTCTAGAAATCTTTAACTTTTGTTAATCACTAGTAATCTGTTTCCTGCTTGAGGCTCATAAAGTCCTCTCTTAACAGTGTTGGTTCTTGTTGCCATTTGTCCTCCCAAAAGAGAGCAAGATCTCCTGCTCTGATTTCCCAGAAACTGTTGTCTTCTACTAGTCTTCTGTTTTCCCAGGCTTTATTCCAGATGTAAGAGCCCTTTATGTTTCCAGACATTCTGATAAGATCATTTGTTTGCCATGAACTTGCATATTTTTCTTTCCAGGTTTTAGCCCATTGAGCTTTTGGCTCTTTAATCCATCTCCACCAGAGCTTGGCTCCTAAAACATTACTCAAAATTTCCTGATCATCTAAGCCTAGACCCCCGTGACTCTTGGGTTTACAGATTTTATCCTAAGAAACAAGGGCCCATTTCTTCCTTGTTTCTTCCTTGCCCCAAAGGAAGTCTCTCTGGATATTCTTGAATTCCTGTAAGACCCCTTTGGGAGCTGGGAGGGCTGATAAGAAGAAAACCGGGATAGACTGAAGAACGACTTTTGTCAGAATCAACCTACCAACCAGGTTCAACGATCTGATAGTCCATTTTTTGACTTTGTCTTTGCATCTTGTTGAGCACCGATTCCAAAATACTTTTGTTTAGGGGTTTGGTTGTAAGGGGAATTCCCGAATACTTCGAAGGGAGGGAATCCCTTTGAAAGCCCAGTATTCTGGAGATATTTCTCTGGATTGCAATGTTAGTATTTAAGGAAAATATTTTTGATTTGGATAGATTTATTTCCATACCTGTAGCCAAGGCAATGTCATCCAGGATTTGTTTGTACGCTGAAGCTTCTTTTACTGTAGGAATTCCATGCAGCATTGTATCATCCACAAATTGTTGGTGAGTCATTGTTTGACCATTCTTCATTAATTGAAGGCCCTTAATCTTTCCCAAGACTTTAGCCTGATTAATGGACTTGCCGAGTCCTTCCACCATTAGGATAAAGAGAAAGGGAGAGAGTGGGTCACCCTGCCTGAGGCCTCTAAAAGGAGTGAAGATTTCAGAGGGTGAGCTATTCACCAAAATAGAAAATTTGGAATAGGTAACCAGAGCCATCACCCATCTGATCTAGCTATGATCGAACCAAAAATTAGAAAGGACCTTCTTGATATAGATCCAGTTCACCTTGTCATAGGCTTTGGCAATATCTAATTGCATGATCATACCAACATGTCTCTTGCTAGTTAGCGTGTGTACTAACTCGTGGGCTAGAATAATATTATTGAGGATTTTTCTACCTTCCACATAACTAGATTGTTCCCTTGAGATTAAAGAAGGAAGAAGAGGTTTGAGTTTGACAACCAAAACCTTGGATATAATCTTGTATATCACATTGCATAAAGCAATGGGTTTGTACTTGTCAGCAGTCAGGGCTGAATCCTATTTGGGGATCAGGGAGATGAAGGAGGTATTGAGGCTTTCAGAATAGACCTGCTTCTTCTCGAATCCTCCACAACATTTATAATATCCTGCTTGACAATGTTCCAGCAGGCCTTAAAAAAGTCTACATTGAAACCATCTGGACCTGGAGCTTTGCCATTCTGCATGTCTTTAATAACCTCACTGATTTCCTCTTCGGTTACTGGCTTATTCAGGTTAAAAGTGTCCTCTCTTGACAGCAGCTTAGGGATATTTTTTGTAGTTTCTTTGATGCATTGCTCCATGTCTGCATTGTTTTCCTTAGTGATGCCTCTGAAATGCTGTACTAACACATCTTCGATATTTTTATGAGAGGTCTAGAGCTCCCCATTGTCATTCAATATCGAAGAGATTCTATAGTGAGCTCTATTGGCCATGGTGGATATATGAAAAAATTTAGTATTACGTTCGCCTTCTTTGAGCCATTGAATTTGAGACTTCTATCTCCAAAAGATTTCCTCTTGTTTGCATAATTTCTCCCATTCTTGATGGTGTTCATTAGCCTGCTGACTTTTGACTTTATCAAAACCATCTGTGATCAGTGCTTGATTGAGTTCCTGTAGTTTGGTTTCCACTGACTTTTTGTCCACAAAAATGTTGCCAAAATCCTTCTTGTTCCATTCTTTGAGTCTGAATTTCATATCCTGAAGTCTTTTGTGCAGGATGAACATATTAGTGCCTTGGATTTGCAAATATTTGGCCCACCATTTTTCAATGTTGCTAATGAAATCTGGGTGGGAGAGCCAGATATTCTCAAACCTGAAGGGTCTATTCCTGGAAGAATCCAACCCCTTGATTTCTAGTTGAATCGGCCAGTGATCCGAGCCTCCAAAGGGGAGCACTCTAGCAATTATTTCTCTATTTGCTAGCATAAGCTCCTTTGACATCAAAAATCTGTCTAACTTGGAGGCGACCTGAGCCTCACCTCCTCTTTTGTTGTTCCAAGTAAAAAGGCAATTATGCGTTGTTGAGTCAACCAGATTCATATCCTCAGTGAAGGTTTGGAACAATTCGGAGTCTTTACTCAACATCATGTTGAAATCAGCTCCCAAGACCCAAGGTATTTCTTCATGTCTGCTTCTCAGCTCTGCTAAGGAGGTTAAGAGTCTGAGTTTCTCATGTATTATTTGAGGACCATAAACATTTGTAACCAGGAAAGTATCCACGACTCCCACTGGTTGAATAATTATAGATAAATAGTTTCTTGATGCCTCCGCATCTAATATGCTAACCTTTTGGGGGTTCCATAGAGTGAGGATACCTCTCGCTGTGTTCTCTGCTTTCACTTCGAGAAACTGAAATCTATCAAGCCATTTGCTATGGATTTGCTTTAATTTTTGAATGGAGCATTTTGTTTCCTGAATAAAGATTATATCCGATGTTGCTAGTCTCATTCTATTACTTAGCATTCTTTGTTTTCTTTTACTACCTATACCTCTGATATTCCAAGATATGAACTTCATAATTAAAGGTTTGTGAATGAGTGACTGGTTAGATCTTTCATCTTACCTGAATCTATCATTAACTTTCCACACTCCATCAAGAGCTCATTTTTCTTCTTCCTACCCCTTTTCTTTCCTGGATTTCTAGTTGCTAGTCCTGGAGTTGATTTCATAGTTTTCACACCTCTGTGCTCCTCCCTGTGAATATCTTTACCTTTATCCAACCCTCTTTCTTGTGTTTTCCACAAAAATAGCTGTTGTATTCTGGTGCATTATTCTTGGGGTAGTGAATCAATTCCTCCCTTGGTACCCTGCCTCAAGAATCCTTCCAGATCTAGGTTTTCCTTGTTTAGAATTTCCTATAATCCATGATCTTCCAGATCTATTTCGCTTTGGATCATTTGCTGGTCCAACTCCATTTCTGTTTCACTCATAACAGTGCCATTTTAATAGCCCATATCATGAGATTGTTTATTGTTTTCTTCGTTTTCTTTTTCATTAGGATCTTCCTCCTGAGATTGATTTTCCTTCGTGTTTTTTTCATTCTCTTCCAGCACTTGAAACTTGTTCTGATTGACCTGCTGCCCCTTATTCTGTTGTTGCTTTATCCCCTTTTTTCCCCATTTTCTTCTACTTGCCACTTTCTGAAAGCTTTTTGTGCCCTTCATTGCATCGTGTTTCCCTTTATTGTCTGCTTTACTAAGAGGGAAATCTCTGAACAGATGTCCATGTCCATGGCATCTATGACATCTGAATGGGATATGCTCGTAGTCCAATGTTTGCACCCACTCCTCATTAAAAACTTCCAGAATAACCTCATCCGGAAGAGCTTCTGATAGATTCATTTCCACACATATTCTTGCAAAGGAGGTATATTTCCCTCTTCTTGTGGCTTCAAAAACTTTGACAAACGCCCTAGTTTATTGCCAATGGCTGCTAGCGATTCAATTTGCCAATAGCTAAGAGGTAGAGAATAGAGCCTTACCCATACTGGAACCGAAGTGAAGGTCTCCCACTCTGGGACGAAGTTCATCATCCAAGGCCTCATATAGAGACCAACTGGTGCATAAAAGTAGGGTCCTCCTTCAAATATTCTATCTTTATCTTCAATGTTTGGGAACACCACTGTGGAGAATCCCTTTGACCCAAGATGTAGGTCAATGCTTCCTTTGGGTTTCCAGTGATACTTGATCCACGTTTGTAAAGATTTTTCTGTGGGCCATAGTCCCATAAATTTACAGATAATAGCGTAGTTTCCCATGTGTTGCCTGTGCGCCTACAGAGCAGGATCATTTAATATTACTTTGGGAGTGATTTCTGCTTTAGGCTTGCAAGGTCCCTGTTGCTTTTGGACTCTTGAACCCTGATTTTTGTCTTCTTCCTCCTTGTCCTTTGTGCTACTATTTACCTTGGTCTTGGTCCCATCTGTTCCATTTTCTTTGTTCCTGTTTCTTTCCTCAGCCTAGCCTTTGCTGTTTATCACCGGTGATTTACCTTTGTTGGATACCGTGTCCTTGTAGGAGGGAGTCGAGCTCCCTCCTCTGCCGCCCACCATTAGAAACAGTCTGTGCAATTCTCTAAACCCTCGCTACTTGCTCCTGCCTCCCTCGCCAGCCAACTATTTAATTTATATAACTACAATATTATATATATATATATATATAATATATATATATATATATATATATATATATATAATATATTATATATATATTATATTAATATATATATAATTATTATGTGTGTGTGTGTGTGGGGAGGAATGATTTATAGAGATCTTTTTGTCCAAGGTATATTTTGAAATTTGCGTAATCAAAAACTATGAAAGCTGAAAATTTTTGAATCTTTGAAAATTAAAAGCATTGCATGGTAAAAAAATTATATGAAGTGTGGATTTTTTGCTTTTATTTATTAATTATATTTTTAATAATTATTTTAATTTAATATATATATATAATATATATAATATAAATATATATATATATATATATATTACTATACTATATATTTATATATATATATATATATTATAATTAATAATTTATTAATTTTGGGGGTTGAATGGGAAATAATTGGTTCTCCCGACAATTAATTTGAGTTTAAATTATTTAATAATAATAATTATTAAATGATGATGATGATTTAAAATTGATTAAAACTATAAAATTTAATAAATTTTTGAAAAAAAATTATTAATTTTAGTTTTTTGTAATTTATTTTTATGCTTGAGGAGTATTAAAAGAAGCTTATTATGATTTCCAAAATTTTGATGATTTATGAGGTTAGAAAGATCACTATAGTAATAGATATTTTAAGATTGAGGTTTGATATTTGTGTAAGTAAGGTTCTCTACAAAAATGCATTTTTCATCTTCGACCCTCTTAGTGTCACAGAGATAATAATTTCTTGAATATCATGGTGTTTTGAAAATTTCCCAATTCTTAATTTCAATATGTAGCTCATAGGAATTCCTTCGTATTTTAGCAATGTTAATTTTATTCTTTGTTCAAGTCAAAACTAAAAAATATGTTTGATTTTCAAAATTAAGCTTGATCATATCCTTTATTATTTTAGCTTCCTTTATTTTCTAACTCTTTATTGCACCACAAATTCTCTTTAAATTGATTGGAAGGGAAAATTAAAAGGAAAGAATGGAGTATATGTGGAAGTTGCAACTTCGAACTTCAAACTTAATTAAAAGGTGGATAAGTTGGAACAATATACGTAATACTATTTTTAACTTTTTCAATATCATAAATGATTACATTTGTTGGAAACCAAGAGAATATTGTAGGGGAGGGGGGTGAATCACTATTGTAGGAATTATTACGAGTTTGTTTGTTTGTATGTTTGTTTGTTTGTTTGTTTGTTTGTTGTTGTTTTTGTTTTTGTTTTTTTTTTATACTTTGTGCAAGAATATTGGGGAACCATTACACACTTCAACAATTAAATAAATTTCATGACAAGAAATAATCCCAGCAATCACAATTGAACACAAAGAACAAATAGATTCTTCAAGACTGATCTTTTATTGCTTCACAAGGAAAGCTACAACTTCTTGTTACAATTCTCTAGCTACAACCAATAGGAAGCTACAACTCCACGATTTATCATCTACAAATGAATGGACCTACAACCCCAAATACTTTCCAACACCCTCTGGAAGTATCACCGACCCCTGATTTGCAAGGTACAACTTGCTTGACACTCAATGAGTCACCTTTCATCCATTCTCACACTAAAGCCATAAATTCCTTCCCTTCTTTAAAAGTAAAACAATTCAATTTCTCAATCACCAACACCTTCAACAATCCCTGATCACTGAGAAACACCAACATCAACCAAACTAGATAACACCAGAACACATAACATCTCTGAAAAACTTCTTTACTAAAGCCTACTTATAAAGAATTTGTCTTGATATTTTTGGCTTCTCTTTCTTTCCTTTGATTGTTGCATGCATCCTTATTTTTTCCTTTGACCTATTCATTTTAGTCCTCTAAATGTGTTCACCATGTTATCTAACCTTGATCATCCTTTTATGCCAACTAAACTGAGTTATTTCACTGATTTTAGCTAATCTGACCTTTTACAAGTTTTAGTAGAAGTTTTTCTATTTTTACTTGCAGATAACTTTGGCTTTAATTTCTAAATTCAATACCAAACTAATAGTTCTATCATTTTTAGCATTTAGAACCTTTTCCCAGACCCTTTACCTATTTTTATTACATATCATTAGGTCTATGTGACCATTGGCTAAGCCCTTAGGTGCTAAACCAGTTTATGCCCCACAAGGCTTAATTTTCTTTGTTATTATGCTCACATGCCCTTGGTTTATTTCTACGTGAAATGACCAAGGGTCAGGTGCTAATTCTAGAGCTCCCAATCCAAACATTTATCTATCTGAGTCTCTATATAAACTGGCAGGGTCACACTGCTATGTTGATGTGTCCCATGGGAACCACTATCCTACTTTGTGATTGGCTATCATTGTCCTCTGTGTCCTGATGCTTTCCTACCAGACGTCATCCACGATATGTTAACAACCTGTCATGGTCATCCCAATGGGATGAGGTGTTGTGTGGGGTCGTCTAGACACCTTCCTGATTGGTTACCGTCTTCCAACATTTCATTTGCCGACGTGTCTTGACTTCCCGATCCAAGGGATCAGTTTAGTGATAAAAATTAAAAGTGCTAAAAAAATGCTCGAAACTTGTATGATTGGATAGTTCTTGGTGATCTGAATCCAATGAAACTCATTTCACTCAAAACCGATATCAGATGCTCCCAACATTGCGTTTTTATCGATTTGCTAAACAATTAAAATTTTAAAAGTGACTTTGCAGGGATGCCTAGTCAGTAAACTGTACACTGACTAACCAATGACTGGACAGGGTTATTGCGAACCCCATCATCCAATGGTATGAGGACAAGTGACATGTATTTATTAGTTCGAATTGGTGGCATATTATTGATTTAAGTGTGATGGCATGGACCAATCAGGAGATGCCACACGCGCCAATCCCTAGCTACCACGTGGCCTCCTATTAGCCATAAAATTTTGGTTTGGGTCAAAATTGACCTCTGCAAGGTTCAAACACATGACCTTCCACCTGAAAACTAAGCCTTCCACCGACCCACCTACATTGGTTCTTATTAACTATGGGCTTTAATTACTATTTAAGGTTTGTGTTATGCACCATTACAGTAAGGGGTTCAGGCTAAGCCCTAGCCCTTGGCCACTAGAGAGCCACGGGACCGAAGGCATAGGTGGGGGGCCATGGTCTAGGCTTTAGGTTGCCCCACGATTACAACCTTGACCACAAAACGAAGCCAGTGTTAAACGCAAGACGAAAGGCCAATGGAGAGGGGTCATGCCACAACGGGCTAGCCCTAAGGACATGGTTCCATGAAACCA